>CAJNJA010009434.1:0-14794 GCA_905231915.1 Symbiodinium necroappetens | reverse complement strand
ATGCCCTCCTCACAGCTATACCCAGACAATAGTATGTGTGTGTATATACATATATGAATGATATTATGTATGTATATATATATATAGAGAGAGAGAGAGAGAGATAGAGAGAGAGAGAGAGACAGAGAGAGGGTGAGAGAGACAGAGAGGGAGAGAGAGACAGAGAGAGAGAGGGAGAGAGAGAGTTGGAGAGAGAAAGATGTATGTACATATGATATGCATTTACTGCGTTATGGTAGTTTCCTGAATGGAGGGGTATTGGGCGCTTAGGGGCTTAGGGTGTGAAAAGTCGTTCTGAGGGACCGGGGCTGATGGTGTAAGGTCTACAGTTCAGGATGCCACCGTCTGGGTTCCGAAGTTAGTGTTTAGGGTTTAGGGTTTAGGAGCTGCAGGCTTGACGCTTGTCGACACGCTTCAAGATTTCTCCCGACGGTTGATGAGGAACAAGCCACCCGAAGTAGCCAGCACTTGACGGCTTCTGGGCTACCATCTCCGTGAGCTCTACGCCAACAGGCTGAGCTCCAGCATCTCCACCGTGCCAGGTGGGTGGCCACTGAAATTCAGCTCTTGAAAATGCAGCCGCAAAAAAAAGAAAACTAAGCCCCTTAACCAGAAAATCCTTCATCCTAAGCCACCAGTGTTGACATCTTCTGGAATTGACGGTGTAGGCTTGTTAAATCTGCTCAACTGGGGTTAGAATATAGCCTTAAGAACGAACCCCTGATTAAGGGCTCGAGCTCACGCAGTCTCTTTTTTCTGCACCTGAAGGAGCGTGTCACAGGTCGAAGCTGCATTGCAGCTTAACGAACTTTCGCAGCGAGGCGAGGGAGGGTGAGGAGGGATCTTGAGCAGTCGTCGCATTCGCATCTCGCCCTTAGAGCTCAAGGGCTCGAGCTCACGCAGTCTCTTTTTTCTGCACCTGAAGGAGCGTGTCACAGGTCGAAGCTGCATTGCAGCTTAACGAACTTTCGCAGCTCCACCCAGAGTACCCACATCGTCGACTGCGACCGTCCTCGCTGCAAATAATCTGTACCACATACCGGGCAAAATGCCCGTGGCGATAAAAAACTCGACTTTGCGCAGAATGTCAGCATGGGCCTCCAGGGCTGCGTACACCAGACGCTTCGGCTCCGCCTGCAGGGAGGGCAAAAACTGAATGGATGATACTTCCTGAATGTAGATCTCCATGATCTTCGAAGTCAACCATCGACCTCGTCGGCGGACGAGCTCGGAGTCCTCGTCTGCCATAAGGAGCCAAGTTGCTCCGCCTGCACGGAGCGAAGCCAGTTCCAGTCCGGGAGGCTTGCTTCCGCTCCCACAAGGCAGCCTTAAGGCACTGCAAAGCTGACGAAAGCGCGTGCGCAAAGTCTGGGCAGAAGAGGGCCAAAGCTTCTCAGTGGGTCCCAAAGCTTGAAAAGCGACGGTCACTATCTTCAAAACGTTCGGCTGGTCGATGCGCACCGATTGGTGCCTCGCCGCCGAGTACCTGGTTTTTGGCTCCCGGATGGACAGGTAGGCGAAATCTATAGTGTTCCAGACGTCCTTGGGGAGCATGAGGTCCGAGCGGCGGGCAGCAAGCGCTTCTCCGATGCGCAGCAGCCCGCCCCAGGAGAGTGCCAGGAGGCCAGCCGTTCTAGGCCAGCCCCACAGGAGGGCTGTGGTGACCAAGCTCAGGAGGACCTGCCAGGGCATAGCTGTATGGTGCCTTCCTGGCTCAGCTCGCTTCCACGAGAAGGCCAGATCCCACGCTGGTTGAAGCAGACGCCGGAGCTTCGGGACCTTCGAAGAGTAGACGTTGATGACCTCGCTGTAGTGGCCGTAAGGCCGGCCCGCACGGTAGAGCTCTCTACCGTACCTCGTCAGTATACAGTTCACAGAGTCGACGTCAGAAGAGCCAGGGGGCTGAACCAAGTCCTCGGCACTGACGCCTTGGTCTGCAAGCCACCGGGCAAAGGCGTTCCAGAGGGCGTCCCGCTGCTTCTGGGTAGAGGCTTCGACGAGCCTTCTCGTGGGAAGGTCGTCGGAGCCTCGACAGCTTTTCCTCCACTGGTCTCCAGCGTTCCTAGGGGCGAGGCGGCCATGGCTAGCAGGAGGCGAGGCTACAAACCCTGAACCCGAAGAGAAAGCCCCGAAGCAAGCAGGCAGCAGCCGGGCAAAGCAGGCACAGAAGCAAAGCCAGGGAGCGGGGAAGCCAGCAGGGCCCTCTCCGGGAAAACCAAGAGTCTGGTCAAAGTCCAGAGGCGAAGGCACGAAGGTACGAAAAGACCGGCCAGCGTCACGGTGCCCTCCGGCCCAAGGGAAAGGGAAGCCAAGTCCAAGAACGAGGCGGACCCAACCAGAAGCCCAACGACGGAGGGGAGGAAGGCCAACGAGGGCACGAAGCGAGCTGGGCCTGCTGAGGAGTTGTAGGACACTAGGAGCAGGCTCAGGGATGGCACAGTCACGGCTGGGGTGGTCGGCAGGCATGAGGCGAGTAGGCTGCAGGAAATGCCGAAGGCTATGCTGACGGCCGCGAGGCGACGCACAGGAGAAAGCCCGAAGGAGGGGGAGCGTCCTTTCATGATGGCGCTCTTTGCGACGTTGCTGTCGCACAGGCTGACGACGCGTAGCGGGCCGGACTGCTTGGCCAGGGCACAGACGAGCCGGTAGACACAGGAGGCCTCGAGGATATTTATACGCACGGGGCGCGGCCAAGTCCAAGCCTTGCAGACCCTCCACGGGAGACTAAGCGCGAGGTCGTTGACAAACACAGACTCCAAGCCTTCCATCGGGAGCGCGGAGAGAGCAAGGGCGGCGGTGCGACGGGCAAGCCCAAGGCCAAGGAGCGCAGCGGCCTCACGGGAGACGGCCTCGCGTGCGCCGCCAGTAGGGTCGGGCGCGAGGTGCCAGTACCTCCAACTCTGTGATGCCTCGGCGAAGGAAGGGAGACACATACGCACAACGAGGTACGGCTGTGAGGCAGCAGCCCGGGAGACCGCCAGGACACGCACGTGGGGAGCTCGTTCTTGAGAGGCCTGCTCGGTCCGGAGTAAGGAAAGCCAAGGCGGCAGCTGGGGCGCAAAAGAGGCAACAGGGTGCAGCAGTACGGCAGGCACTCCAAGGCGACCGCAGAGACGCAGAAGCCCAAAGACTCGGCGGGCGTCGGTGTTGGCAGTTGCAACCTAGGGGAAGAACCAGGAAACCCTAAGGGAGAACTACGGGACCTAAACCGAGGCCTAGAGGCGGGGCTAAAGGTGGCAAGCGGGAGTGAGGCGCCCAGAGCGTCGACACGGCCACGCTCGAGCAGGAAGGCGATCCACTCAAACACTCTCCGAGAGCAAAGGTCGTACTCAAGAGACACGGCTGGATCCAGACGGGGACCAACGGTCCAGCCAAGCGCGGAGAGGAGGGGGGAGATCGGGCAGGAGGCGCCCCAAATCTCGAGGAAGTGGAAGCGGCAGGCAGGGGGCCTCTTGGGAGAGGGTCGAAGGGCATGGTAATGGCCCGTCTCTTCACGGTCTGGCCACACTCTCCTCAGGGCAGCCTCCTCCTTTGACAACAGTCTCGCGGACCCGGCCGTTTTGGGGCCGGCTCTCCAAAGGGCAGCGGTGACCTCGGAAGCAACCGGTGCGGCAACGATAGCTCCCTTGCGGTCCGAGCTGTCTGTCGCGTAGATCTCTGAGGCCCACGGCGCAGAGATGTCACTGACAAGCACGTGCGAGAGGGCGGCGGCGAGCACAAGTTCGTCTGCGACGCGCCTGGAGAGGGGGAGCACCTTGGGGTGCTCTGGCACAACGGAGGCGGAGTCAACGACGCTGAAGACCCGACCGAAAACCGACATGAAAGGGCGCCGGTACATAAACCCTGAGACCCAGCCGCCGACCAAGCAAAGGTGCAGCACATCCGTGGTGTGCGAAAGCCTGGCGGCTTCGAGGGTGATGGCGGCCAGGGCAACACGTTTGGAGCGAGGGGGTCCCACGAGGGCGAGGCCAAGGCTTCTGGTGTAGGGGGAACTGTCTAGCTCGGCTCCTGCCACCGTGGCTCGGCTTGCCCCATCAATGTCTTTTTCGGGCCACCCCAGAAACGAGTGGGCACTGTAGGCAGCTTGGGCCTTGGCCAAAGCCAAAGAAGCGGCCACACACACACACACACACACACGAAACTCGAAAAGCCGAAACGGCGAAAAAATCATCGATCACCAGGGCTTGCAGGCAATCCTCCGGCCCGCCGACGGGAAAGGGGGAATTGCTCTGAAGCCTCTCCTCCTCGCCTAAAAGACCACAGGCAAGCAACAAATTGCTGTGCGCGGATGTCGCAAATTCCACTCCTAAGGCATGCCAATTGATGAATCGCGTCTATCTGTTATGGCAGAGAGCCCGAGGGGCCGGCCAAGACTCCCTCGCAACGGTTTCTTCCCCTTCTGTCCCCTATCTGACGATCAGTGATAGAGGATTTCACGGCATTAAAAGATGCGAACACCCTGGTGTGGGCCAGCGGGGCCGCTCTTTGAAAGCCGCAGAAGTCCCTTGGAGTCCCAGACCCGACAAAGTCCTAGCACCGAAGCAGGGTCCTCACGTGACAAGTCGGGCACCTCGGCTGGCCCAGGAGGGGGGACCTCGGGGAGGAGGATAGACTGGGGCTCTCTGAAAGGGAGGTAAAACAGATCATCGAGGAACTCCGACGGATCCCAGTTGGCTTGGCCGGCCAGCACGAGTCGCGAGGGGTCCAAGGACCTGTAAGGGTTGAGGGCGTCACGGGCAGCATCAGGACCGAGGGGGGCACCAGGGAAGGCCCGGCCGTACTTGTCGAAAGAAGACCCCGACCAGGTCAGCTGCTCAGAAAGCTCCTCAAGGCGTGCAATCAATTGAGAAGAACGGCGAGACGCCGAGGGGAGGGAGACCGAGAAGGGCTTCCCGTCCTCAGGGCCACCGGAAGCTTTGACAAGCCTCCCAAGGTAATCCAGGGCCTTTGCCTGAGTCGCGTTGGAAGGCCTCCGCAGAGAGAGCGAGCAAACAGGGCGGGAGCCCGCGTGCAAGTAGTTAAGGGCCGCAACCGTCACAAAGAGGACGCGGCGAACTCCAAGCTTCGAGCGGGCAGCTGAGCTCCGAGGCTGCGGGGAGGTGCCATTAAACAGCCCAAAGAAGGGCAAAGGCAAAGGAAACAAAGTCTTCGAGGGCGCCTCAAAAGGGGCCGGAGAAAGGTGCAGAAGGGAGCCGAGAAAAGCTCCAAAAGGGGTGCGGGTTCGCACCACGCGGAAAGCAAACGACAAAGACCAGCTCCTGAAGGAAAGGCGAGGCGGCTGTGCGGCCGGAGTGGCTTGACCTAGATCAGGCTGTCTCGGGCGAGCCTCGTGAGCTGGAGTCGTGGTCCTGCCGTGGCCGTCAAGGCCAGGACGGTGCTTTCTTGAAACAGGCGCCAGGAGCTTCGCAAGGGAGATCGCTCGAGGCCGGCCGGGAGCCAAGGCTTCGCAAGGCGAATTATGAGATGCAGGCATAAGGCCAGGGGGGGGCCGCACGGGACAACCACTAGAGGGAAAAGGTCCTAAACCAGGAGGGCAAGGGCCTGTCGAGAGACCTGGCGGCCCTGATAACCAGTCTGGCGAAGGCAACACGGGACAACCGCTAGGGAGGACAGGTCCTAAACCTAAAGGGCCTAGGCACGGGTCAACCTCGGGCTGCGCAGGTCGGGGCGGTACCCAGACACACGGGTCTGACGAAACCCACGCAGGGCAACCACTATAGGGGAGACAGGTCCTAAACCGAAAGGGCCTAGGTTCGGGTCGGGGCTGGCATGAGAGAGGTGAGTCGCGACGCAAGCCCCGAAGGCTGGAGAAGGCCACGCGGAACAACCACTACAGGGGACAGGTTCTAAACCGAAGAGGCCTAGGTCAGGGTAAGAGCAGGGCTGCAAAGGCCGAGGTATCTCACCTGGCCACCGGTCCCCTTCTGTCACGTCTCCTTTGGCTTCCTCGGAAAGCGTGGCTTCCGAGGAGGCTTCTTCGCAGTCGACGCTGTGTCCTCGGCGGCATGACCCGAGGAGGTGGCTTGGCCGGACGCCTCTTGCCGGCGAGATAGGATTACGTCGGTCTCCTTCAGGAAGGCCAAGGCGGTCGTCGCCCAGGCCGCCGGGCACAAAGGGGCGAAGGCCCTGAGCCGGGGGTTGTGCGGAGATCCCCGGTTCGTGAAGATCTGGTGGGGCGGCTCGGCAAACAGAGACAGAGTGAAGCCCACCTCGAACTTCCCATGGTCGGCGGCTGCCTGCTCAAGCCAGACCATGATGAGGGCCAGCAGGTCCAGCCTGCCCTCCACCTCGCCTGCCATCAGGAGGTCGGCAACCTGGGTGACCATATGCATGATGAGAGCCAGGTCCCGTTGGTGCTGGTAGCCCCCGTGGCGCTCCAGGTAGTGGCTGAAAAGGAAGCGGTGCGGCTCCTGCCGAAACTCGTCCAAGGTCCGAGGCAGGGTTTCCGTGGGGTAGCTCCGCCTGAAGCCGCTCTGAGCGACGGCCAGCACAAAGCTTCCCGTTCGCTGGGCCAATTCGGCCTGAAGTCGCTCTCGCTTTGCAGAGGCGCGGGAAGACAGCCCGGAGGGCGCCGGCGCACCCACGAAGTCTCCTGAGCCGTCGGAGGCCTGGATCAGGTGAGAAACCAGCTGAGTAAGGGCCGCCGTCTGTTGCGCCAAGGCACCGGCCGTGGCGGTGTCTTGGCCCCCTTCTTCGTCTGGAAGGATCGGCTGAGGCAGGGAGGCCCCGGGAGCAGCTGCTGAAGGCAAGGGTCTGGAGCGCGGCGGTGGCCCCAACACGGACACCAAGGCTCGAGTAGGACTCGGGGCGGCAGGGGCAGCTTTGGAGGTCGGTAGAGTGAAAGGCTGCTTGTGGGCCGGGCCGGCCGGCACAGGAGGTGTGGTTGCCTGCGCCGTCACCTTGGTCTCCAACTCCTTTTGCCTCTCTGCAAGGTCCTGAAGTCTGTCGCTGATGGCCGGGAGGAGTTGGCCGATCGAGCCCAGCTGCTCGGCCAGCTGGGCCGTGGTAACGCGTTTCCCTTTCGCCTTGGCGGTAGCAGCCGGGGCCTCCACGGGGTCGGCCTGCTCTAGTGCCTCGTCTTCGCCTTCCTGGGCGGAGTAGAAGGCGATGCGCTCTCCTTCGGCAGTCTGCTTGCACTCTGGAAAGACCTGAGGGGCCTCCTCGCTGAAAGGCACGGGGTCCTCCAAGGACAGCTCGTCGAAGGGCTCAAGTCGACAACCAAGATCTCGATAGAGGTCTCGGTGGCCACCTCGGCTCCATCCTCCTGTTCTTCCATTGCCGGGACGGTCAGCACAGTCGAGGGCCCGAACATGGCCTCGGGGTCGCCAGCATTCCCCTGGGTCAAAAGGCTTGGGGGCACAGCACCGGCGGGGAGAGCAAGCAGGAAGCCTCCTGCCCTCCTCAGCACAGGTATGCATAGAACTCGTTTCTCTGAGTCTCCAGGAGACCCGGCCACTGGGGGGCGGGCAACGAAAGGAAGCACGCTTCCTGCCGATGCGAAAGACAAAGAGTCTGCCAGCGAAGTCATTCTTGCTTAGCGGGGAAGGGGCAGGCCGCCCCGTGGCAGAAACACCTGGCCTCGCCTTCGGTAGGAAACCCGTGGCACACAGTTGTTGAGCCCGGCAGGTGGCCCACGGCACGCTTGAAGGAGGCAAAGGACAGGTAGAATGCAGGAGGGGCCCCGGAGTGGTGCCGCAGGACCACGTA
The DNA here is from genome assembly GCA_905231915.1 of Symbiodinium necroappetens. Taxonomy (NCBI): domain Eukaryota; class Dinophyceae; order Suessiales; family Symbiodiniaceae; genus Symbiodinium; species Symbiodinium necroappetens. The sequence continues at coordinate 7,087 of CAJNJA010009434.1, read as the reverse complement.
CACTCGGTTTCGCACTGAGATAGCGGGGGTAGGATCAGGGCAGTCCCTTTCCCCAGACAGGACCAGGGCGGCCGACTGTCCTGCAAGGAAGGCTCGGCGAGCCCGGTCGGCTCTGCAGGATATAGACAGTGAGCTGCACAAAGGAACACAGTCCTCGACAGAGAGGAACCCAGCGGGGCGGGGGTTAGGGGCCCTAAACCTAAGCCTAGGAGGAGGGTCACTAGAACCAGCGGCGGGTTCGGGATTAGGGTCCAAAGGGGGGCCGGGGGACTCCGAATGACTTCGTCTTGCACCAAAATCCACTCTCCGGAAGGGCTGGGCTCGGCACGAGTCAGGGCACGAGAGAGGCTATCGGTAGCCAGGTGCAGGTGGTCGAGGGCCTCGGTCAGGGAATCCACGTCGAGGCTCAGGGGAACTCTATCACTCATCCAAGTACCCAGACAGCCGAGACCTGGTTCGAGGAGGAGAGAACGAGGCAGGCCGGGCCGGAGGGGGCCAAGGCAAATCCAGCCGGAAAAGTTGATGCCTGAAGGCGTAAAGGGTCAGGAGTGAACCGCAGCCGGCCCCCACAAGGAACACCGAGCACACAAGCAAGGCAGACGAGGAGCAATGAGCAGGGCAAGCAAGACCCCACCACCCCGAAGCAGACCCTGAAGCGAGGAGATCCAAAGCCCCATAAAGCCACGCTGGAGCCATAGATCTTGAGCAGTCGTCGCATTCGCATCTCGCCCTTAGAGCTCAAGGGACAGGGTTTAGGGCTAGGGTTCAAAGTTTAGCGATTTGGGCACGCCGGAATCTCTGGGTACACCCTTCGAGCTTGGGGCTTAGGCATACGGCTGAATTCACCTAAGGACCCTAAACAATGGGAGCCATGCAAGATATTCCTTTGTTCTGGGGAATGTTCCTCAACCCCAAACCCTCTAAACCCTAAACGCTGAACTTCTACACCCTAAACCTTGTCAAGCTCAACCCCAAACCCCAAACCCTAAACCCTAAGCCCTAAACCCTGAACTCGTTCACCCTAAGCCTAGTCAAGGCCAGGACGCTGCATAAACGATGTGAGCTAACCTCTCGCGAGTGCTCTGCCTGGAGCTCAGGAAGGCTCGGTTGTACCGACGGCCCTAGGGTCCCTTCAAAGGACTTCGGGTTTAGGGGTTTAGGGGTTTAGGGTTTAGGGGCTTAGGGATTTAGGGGCTTTAGGAATTTAGGGGTTTAGGCTTGGAGGGTCGGAGGACTTAGTAAGTCGGTAATAAATAGAGTTATAAGTGCCCTAAATGGGATCCTAATTGGGGTTATGGTACTTATAACTCNNTTTAGGGGTTTAAGGTTCAGGGTCTGGGATACTTGACGGACTCCTTTAACGGCTTGTAGAGAGGTACTAGAATTTTAAAAAACGATGCCTTCAACGGGTTCTAGAAGGTTATTATAGGAGTTCATTTGAGGTTTAGGCTTTGGGGATTTAGAGCTTTTCGGACAGCAGAGTCTGGAAGCACCATACATGGTGATAGCTTGGGCAACAAGTTGGCACGAGGCAAAGTGCATCCAGGAAAACCTGTCCTTGCCTTTGCAGCCTTTGCACTGAAGGCTGTGCCCGGCTGCCATTGACATTAGGATTTTGCCTATCAGCCGAAACAGGTTTGTCGATCATGACGAATGGTCATCATGGTTCATGTCAACACCACCATCGCCACGTCTAGGAGTCTAGCAGCATCGTCGTCGTCGCCCTTGTCATGCGGTTACTGTCGCCATCCCCATGCCTGCTGTCACCCCTCCTAGGCACCGTCATCATGCCGATAACGACCAAAGCAGAGCAGCCATACCCGCTTTAATTGCTAATCCTTCCCTGGAAAGATGTTGGGCCATGCTAGCTCCAAGAATGCCCGGCGACAAGGTCGAGTAATCGCCGACACGGTTGCTGCTTCTCTTCACCTTCGCTTGTGGGCTTTGTAGGCTACCATGCGATATTACGGCCTAAACCCTAAACTCCTAAACCNNAAGACTAGACCCCTAAACCCCTAAACCCAAACCCTGAACCTTAAGCGTGGGTCGGGGCGTGAGATCAGGAATTTCAGATCCGGCCTGAGTTCTTTGGGGTTTAGGGTTTAGGGGTTCAAGGTTTAGGGCTTAGGGCTTGCAGGGTTGAGGGCGAGTTTGGGGTTTGTTTACGGCTTTAGTGTTACGGCACCCCTCAAAGTCATCGGTTTAGGGTTTAGGATTTAGGGGTTTAGGGGTTTAGGCTTAGGTTTTATGGTTTCGGGTTTTGGGCTGAGGGTCCAAACTCAATTCTCCGAAAGCTTTGCGTTGAAATCGACTAAGCCCTCCCCAACCCCCTGCCCCAACGTCCCGTTCTCTGCAAAATGATTCGATGCCCTGGTCTCCACATCCGGCCCCAAAACAATCCTAACAGAAACAGGAATAACACCAGAGTTCCACTACTTCTCCAAAAACCACTTCTAACCATCGAGGTCCCTAGATTCAACCTATAAAGCCCTTATAAAAACTTATAAACCCTAACCCTAAACCCTAAACTCTAAACCCTTATAAACCAATATACACTCCAAACCCTAAACACTCATAAACCCTTATATAAACCCTAAACCCTAAACCGAAACCCTGTAGCACCCAGTTCTCCCGCCCAGGCACATAGGCGTGCCACGCACGCTCCGACTCGCCCCAGGGCTCCCTTGGCTGAGGGCTTAAAGGGATCTGCTCTTGAGGTTTAGGGCTGGGGTTTAGGGTTTAGGGTGAGAATTCCGGGCTTAAGGTTTAGGGTTTCGAGTTTCAGTTTTAGGGTTTCGGTTTTGGGATGTAGCCTTAAGGTGAAACTGATGCTGAGGGGCACACGGAACAACGAAGTGATCTTTTCTGGCAGGAGTGATTGATGAAGTGCTGCGCTGGAACTCTCCGTAGACTCGCCCTAGAAGGGCGTCGCTCGGGGTAACATGTATGTCCAGCCTCTGGCCGTACAGACAAGCCCAGGCCGCGAGCCACAGATGGATCAGGAGGTTCTTCCGTCTCTTCGGTCGTAAACCCTAAACCCTAATCCCTAAACCCTAATCCTTAAACCCTAAACCCTAATCCGTAAACCCTAAACCCTGATCCCTAAACCCCTCTCCATCCAACTTCCTGCCGCTGCTGCAATTGGGCAGAGGCTTCAGACCATGCAGTGCAGAGGATTGCGTTTATTTAATTAAGTTTAGGGTTCTGCATTCAGGATCTAGGACCCAAGGATCTACACCTTGGTTTAGGGTTTAGGGCTTAGGGTTTGGGGTTTAGGGTTTAGGGTTTAGCGTTACACCTTGGCATTTTTTTCTAGGGCTTCAGAAATTTGGGCAAAAGCGGGGGGAAGGTGGCTCAGAGTTCTACATTAAGGTTCCTTGTTGTATGAAACTCCCCAGTTGGTTTAGGGCTTACGGTTTAGGATTTAGGGTTGGTATTTAGGCTTGTGGATTTGGGGCTTATGGTTTAACGGGTCCAGGGCATAGGGTTAAAGAGCTTAGGGTTTAGGGTTTGAGGGGTTGGCATCTAGGTTTGGGATGTAAAGTTCATGGTCAAGGTTTCGGATGGAGGATTCGGGGTATTCGGGGTATTAGCCGCGTTAAGGCTCATGGTTTGGGGCATTAGGTGAGGTGGCGCACAAGCCTAATATAGGAACCTGATTAAGAAACCCTGGGTCTTTGTTAGGGTTCTGAATATGAAACCTGATATATTTGGGGTTATAGGGCCAGGATTTCGTAATCAGGTTCCTACATTATGTTCCGGGATGGCTTGCTTTCACTTCATGGAACAGGCGCACGGCTACTCCAACCTGCTGCAGGTTTAGGGTTCGGGGTTTGCGGTCCGGCAGGCTTTGCGACATAGCCTACTGTTGATGATAGAAATCCTGCATTACCGTAAGGACCCTAAACCATGGGAATTATGGTAGATTCCTTATTATGGGTAATGCAGGATTTATATCATCAACCGTAGTATGGGATTCTAGAGACCGCCTAAACCTACACGGAAAGCCCTCAACCGAGCCTTATGCCCCACAGGCTACACACGTCCAAACCCCACCCGAGCCCGATCAAGGGAATCGTGCCAACAGGTGGGCCCTAAACAGGAGATGCCGTGACATGCGGCAAGCTTGCGAAGAAGGCCGTGTACAGCCGGCAGCACTCTCCCTGGAGCCAACAGCAAAGCCCCAACCCTAAACCCTAAGCCCTAAACTACCCTAAACCCTAAACCCCAAACTACCCTAAACCCTAAGCCCTAAACTACCCTAAACCCTAAACCCCAAACTACCCTAAACCCTAAACCCCTAAACCGTAAACCCTAGGTCGCTTCTCATGCAACATTCGGCGAGGCGCATCGTGACCTTCGCGTCCGGCAGTACCGTGCGAAGGCCCCCCCAACGGTCCTGCCATCGGTTGCTTGAAGGGTTCCTTTGAAGCGTTTCTAGGAGAGGCTATGAGGGCTTAAGGCTTTGGGCTTTGTGTCTTGGGTTGAAGGTTCGGGGTGCAGGGGTTAGGGATCCGGCTTAGGGTTCGGGGTATGTGTGTATGTATGTATGTATGTATGTATGTATGTATATATATATATACGCAAGACGAAAATGCAGAGGGTCCACTTCGGATATCTGGGCACTGAAGGCTTAGAGTTTAGAGTTTCCCAGCTTTCTTTCCACCAATCCTTGAACGCGACACAAAAGAGACCGTTATCATCAGATCCCAGCTTTGCAAACCCCAGAAATCCCCACATGCCTATATTCCCGCTGAGAAGCAGCACTAGCGTGCGTTTGCTTCGATGGTTCCGTATTATGGCGCCAGTTGAGTCATGGTGAGACCTGCTGATGGTTCGAACTTGGCATCCATGCCGGCGGCAGGCAGGCTGCCTATTCGCTGTTCACTCCCAGCCGCTGTGTACATCGTAGAACAAGGCGGGTGTCGCTCCCACGGTTGAGGGTTTAGGGCTTAGGAGTTTGGGTGTAGGGTTTAGGGTGCAGGCAGCTTGAAGCCGAGTCAGACTGAAGGAGCCGGAAGCGGCCCGCAAATGCCTCGGACCAACAGAAAAAGCAAACAACTGAACCAATGGTCACCACGGCATCAAACAGCTAAACCCTTAACCCTAAACCCAAAGCCTCACAGAGCATGCTCAATCCGAAAGGGTGGGTTTCCTGACAATAGTGGTGACTATACTATGCCGCGAGACCCTCATCCGATTAAAAAGGCCCCCAAACCCTCCCAAACCCCAAACCCCAAGCCCAATGCTATAGGCCTTTAAAACTAAACTAAACCCTGAACCCAAAGCTCCGAGAGGTCCTTTCCCGTCCAGGGCAGGTGCCAGCCATCCTCGAGATACTGCGAGGCCCGACAGGAGCAGCCGTGGAGGTAGATCAGGGTGCACCTGTCTTGTGGGGCTCAGGTTTCGGGTTTCCTGGATTTAAAATAGATAAACAAATATATATATATATATTACAATGACGACAAGTGTTAATACTAATTAATATTCATACTAGTATTGCTATTTCTACGAATATTGGTCTTATTATGAATACTAAATAGTATCATGAATGCTGAGATTAATGGACTCCCTGGACCCTAAACCCGAAAGTCCCTGAACCCTAAACCCTAAACCACTAAACCCTAAACCCTAAACCCCTAAACCCTAAACCCCTAAACCCTCTAGACCCTAAACCCGACACTTCTTAAACCCTAAACCCTAAACTCCTAAACCCCCTAAACCCTCAACCCTCTAAACCCCTAAACCCTAAACCCTCTAGACCCTAAACCCATTTGGGCTAAGGATTCAAGCCTTCGGGCTAAAAAAAAGCAGGCAGATGGAGCCTTGGAGGGCCTGAAACTGAACAGGGTTTTGGGGGCTGAGGGGTTAGGGTTGAGGGTTCAGGGTTTAGGGTCTAGGCCCTGGGTTTAGGGTTCAGGGCCTGGGGCCTAGGGTTTAGAGTTTAGGGGCGGTAGCTGCAGGGATAGACCCCCCAGGCCCGAAAGCTTCACCCTAGAGGCCATCATCATCAGAATCGAGTTGTGGGGCATGTTCTTCTATAGGTGTTATAAGCACTACAAGGGGATAATATCTTTATGAAGAGTTCCGACCCCTATAGTAATCTTGATAAACAGAAACCCATAACCTGAGTGCTACAGTGTGATGGTTTTGGGTTTACGTCACTGCTCTTATGTTCCAATGCCAGGAAAGTTTTATCGTAGCTCAGCTTGTGTTAGAGTATCTATATGGTAGAAATATAGTGTAGTGTAGTTAACTCTTCCTACGGTTGATGATGTAGATCCTGCATTACCCATAAAGAGGAATATACCATAAGCCCCATAGTTTCGGTCCGATAATGCAGGATTTATATCATCACCAGTAGTACTGGATATCATGCAACTACTATTGCGTGTCACGTCTCCCAGCGGCCCCAACACCGAGGGTGGTCTGTTGCCTATAGTCCCGGCCTTTATGGGGAGACACTGACCCAAACGAACAGCTACAAAGTCAGTGGAATGAGTGTAAGACTGGTGAATCCCGCATTACCCAATATTTACAGTCCATAGATTGCGTCTTAACGCATTCAAGCAATCGCACTATTTTGCCCGTCAGCCAAAGAATCACGCATCGACTGAACCCTCAACAAAAAAAGCCGTGAACAAACTGCTGCAACCGCCCCACCTCCCCCCAAAAAAAACACACAAGCCTCCAACCCCCGCACAAACCTTAAAAGCCTGAACCCTAAACTCGAGATCCGGAAAATCGCAGCTTGCCGCGAAGCAGCTCGTGCTTATGGCCCTTCCTCGGAGGCACAACCTGCTGTTTAGGGTTTAGGGTTTAGGGTTGAAACTCCAAAGGATGGCGCTTCAGCCTTCTTCGGATGACGAACGGAGGGGCTGAGGACCCTGGCCCCAAAAAGAATTTTATCCTTTTTTAGTTATAGCTAGGGTTATTGATTGTAGCCCCGAAAGGTTAAAGGTTAGCTACTGAATCCCTAAGTTACACATATGTTCATTCATGTTACAAAGATTAACCGTTGCGAGGAGCAGGAGGAAGTGAAGCAGCAGTCGCTTGGCTGTTCTTGCCGCTGCTGCTGCTGCTGCTG
>CAJNJA010009433.1:0-14795 GCA_905231915.1 Symbiodinium necroappetens | reverse complement strand
AGAGAGAGAGAGAGAGAGACAGATTTGGGCCCCCATGGTTTTCTGCGACTTTCCTGGTGAGGGGGGGCGCTGCGAACCGAGGTCCTTCGCGACACGTCACAGCTGCTGGACAACTTCAGGACGCCTGGCGTTGACCAGAGCACTTCAAATTTTTCCGAACTACCAGAAGGGCCCCCTAAACCCGAAACTCTATACCCTAAACCCTGTTTAAAAGAAACCCTGTTTCAAGATGAGGGGCTCAGGGGTCTCATAGGGCAGAGGGGGGTTGAGCTGCTTCATGATGGATTGGTGCCTTTAAGGCTTGTGGAGTTCGGCCTGGCGACATGCAGACTTTAGCGGTTTAGGGTTTAGGGTTTAGAAGACCAACAGGAGTGGTTATAAGATGTTCTAAGCAGTGGCGCCTGTTTCATAGTTAAGCCCTGAACCGCAGCCTCTAAAGCCCTAGAGTCGAGAAATCACAGTGCTCATTCCGGACTTGGGGAGTGCGAGCACCCTACATTAATCTAGGGGCTAGGGGCGAAAATCTTTACCAATACTCTTTTGGGTTCCTTAGTATAAGTATAGTATAATGGGCTCCAAAACCCTATTCTACTGGCTCAGGCCCCTATATTATAGCTATATTGCCCCAAAAGGTCTTATTCCAACTACTCAGGCCCCGGATTGGCTACGGCTCGAGCTTTGGGAAAACCCTGTCCTTCACCTATTGCCATGTCCATCGCACCTCTGTCAGACGCCGAGATGACCCTGAGGCAAAGCATCAGGCCGCCTCCGGGCCTAACGACCTTCGACAGCTCCGTCGAAGCTCTAGAGGCCGGCGTATGATATTATATTATGTTATATTATGTTACATTATATTACATTCTATTCTATTATAACACATGTTTCGAGGTGCAGCCACTGCCCACAAAGAACATCTCCAAGATGGGGAAGCAAGGTCGACGAGGATCTAAAAGCAGGTGGGTCAACAAGGTTGGTGATGGTAGCGACAGGCGTTGGTGGACGAGGTCGCACCAGCATTTGATGTGCCCGCTCACGAACTTCCCGATCCAGCTCTTGCCCTATCCGCCTTTCAAGCTCTGCACCGAGCCTTCGAAACGAAGCCCTGGCCCTTACACACTTGTGGATGGGAAGTCTCTCGCTTTGCAGCTCATCGTCAACGGGCGTTCTGGGCCAGGAATCCGCGATTTGCTTCCTTCGGACCTCACCTCCCTCGACGGGTACATCCGGCGTTGCAAGCTGGGACCTTTCCGACCCGGCGAGGCCCGAAGTCTGGCGGAGGAGATGCAGACAGCGCCGACAGAAGCGGAGCGTCAAAGAGCAGGGCAGGAGCTGCAAAAGCTGCGTGCAAAGACCCGCTCGGAGATGGTAAAGCTTCGTCGCATCCAGGAGAACCGGCTTGCCCAGCTCAAAGTGCCGGAGGAGCATTTTAGTGAAACTCCGCAGGAAGAGGAGATTCCTACCTCTCGGTTCTTTGGACCTCAAGTGAAGGATATGGAGCTGAAGAGGTTGCAACTGTGACAGGCATGATTGCACAATTATTGGAACCCCGCTTTTAGCAATACCTGCTTAGTCTGTGACGATGTGCCCTGCGACTGCAGACTAGGCTTTAGTTTGCAGCTGAAGCGAGCTGTAATGAGTTGTAGGGCTCTTTTACTTTGAATGGCCTTTTGGGCACCCTGGATTGTCCTACTCACCAGGTGGCCTTTGCAGTGATTTAGTTTTCGAGTGCCATGCACGAAAGATTGGTACATGAACAATCCAAAAAATGTGTCTCGAGGCCCTAGAGGTGGTGGATTGCTGCCAGTGGACTTGCAGGATGATTACTGTTTAACTATTTTGTTAAGGGATAGTTGCTATGGTTGAAAGTTAACGTGAGTCCTGCGCGAGCACTGGGCACGAAGGGGTCAGGGATTCTTCCAGAAGCGAAAGCTTACTCGGCTAATCCCTGATTCCCTAAACCCTCAACCCCTAAACCCTAAACTCTAAAACCCTAAACCCCTAAACCCTAAAACCCTAGTAAACCCTAAACCCCAAAACGCGGGCTCAGCCCGGCAGCCCATTTTTTTGTTGGAGACACTACCGGACACGAAGGTATGGCCAGAGAAGCCTTGAAATGCCTTCTGTCTGAACTTGCATGGGCAAGATTTTGTAGTCCTCAAGGCGTCCATGGGCAGAATGACCTGAACCCTAAACCGTAAACTGTAAACCGTACCCTGAAACCCAAAGCGAAGCCCCAGCCCTTCAGAGATTGCAGACTCAGCCTTGGCGATTTAGCTCCTAGACCACCTTCTTTAAGGAACCTTTTGGGATCCCGCGCAAGGGCGTGGGCATGTTCAAAGCCGCTTTGGCAGGGCGCACTGCGTTGACCTACGATCTGGGATCCTGAAATCTCGTCGGCTTAGCGACGAGCCCGCTGTACCAAGATCTGAAGCCCATACCCGACCACGAAGCCGTTTTGTCAGCCCTGCTTAAGCAGCTAAATGAGGGGAGTCGCGGGCTGGATCTTTCGGAGAGTTTTTGATAAGAGAGTTGGCTTCAGCATCTACAAGGTTCTCTGTGTCAGCTGAGCTCGCGGATTTCCACGCAAGATCCTTGCTGAGCATGAACCCATCACGCGTCACCCTCGCGCCGTGACTGCCCGAGGGAAGCCTCGAAGGCTCTGCGCGGTAACAAGGGTATAGGGGCCTCAATATCTCTGTGGCCGCAGACCCTAAACTGGCAGCCATGATCCGATGACTCGCATGCAAGCTGACCTGCCTGTGACATCTCCCAGAAAGGGGTGTTGTACTGGCTTTTTCTTCCGGGTTTGGGACCCTAAAACCGGTGAAGGTGAGGTGGTCGGCTCAACTGACGAGCTTTCTGCACTTGGCTTTGCCAGTTGAAATTCGGTTCTTTCGACACCAGCCGGGAAGCTTACCAGGACGTGGTAGTTGAAAGAAGCTTGATGGCTTTTTGTGATTCTGGTGTGGGCGTAGAAGAAAGAATCGTCATGGTGCCTCGCCATCGCAAGCCTGACACGCTTGTGACAGCATAGCTTTCCGGCCGGTGGAGTTGCGATGCCCACGAAACTAGGGAACTGTTACGTGCTGCACTGTTGGTGCTTCAAGGATTACAGGCAATTACAGGTGTACTGTGTAGATGTTCGTTCTATCGGAACGAAGAGAACTGAAGCACCCACGGCAACAACAGCACCGGGCGAGTGCGGAAGACGCCTACCCGGCATCGCAAGCGCCTATGGCTTTGGCTTGGAGGCTGTTTCCCAAATCCCAGCCTCCGGGCATCGCGACATGTTTTTCGGAGTTTGACCAACTGAAAGACCATGTCTCCACAAGCCAGAGCCCTTGTGCGACAGTCAGAGGGGTGTTACCTTGAATGTTTAACCAAGACTGACATGATCACCTACCCATGGACTCCTGTACCCCCGAGTCTCCGGATGACATCCCCAACGCAGAGTGGGCAAAGAGTACACGGCAGTTTGTCATTCCTACTACAAGCCGGTTTCAGAGGCAGACTGAAGGTGCCTAAGCTTACAAGTCTTCAAAGGCCGCTCTGTGTTTGAGATATCCTCCCTCGACCTGGCCGCATTTTCGTGCAGCCCCCTGCTCGGAGGGAGAAAATCGGTGAAGAGCTTCGGGCCATCATGTTATCATCTCACGCGGCAGAAAAGTCTTTTACTTGCTTGTAGTCCTTGCTCGTAGTCCGTGATCGTATGTCCGACTTGGAGACTTGCTTTGGCTTGCGGCGCGGGAGCCCAAATCTCAAGGCCCTATATTAAGCCTCCAACTTGGTGGCACACTATAGGGCGCGAAATACAGGGTCATACAATTCCCCTAGTTGAGTCAATGTACTCGAGACCCTCCAAAACCTTATTCTCGTTATAAAGGCCCTATGTCGTGTTGTCATTTGCCAGAACCGTAGCTCCGCAGCGAAATAGTGGTCCGACAGCCAAAACACTCATGCACATTGAGACCACCCCCCCATGTGCATGTCACCGCTACGAACGACATCCTCGCTCGATGGCAGGCACTTGAAATACTTAATCTACGATGATTTCGGCACGAACAGTGGCGTGGCTCGGGTGCGCCCTCGATGGAGATACAGCGGTTGACTGTGCGGTTTCATGATAGTGCCCTCAAGGTCACCTTTTCCGAAGTTAGGCAACCTTTTGGGTCCTCCTCTTTTGTCCTTGCTGGGTCGGGCTCACAGAGGACCGGCAAGAGTGGCAACACTGTCCGTTGCGTCCAGAATGCTTTGGGCGCACGACGCATCTTCACCGATATTCCCGTTTCCAGAAACTGCTTACAAGTTCCTGTAGCCGTCCCTAAACCCTAAACCCTAAACCCTCCCTGCCTGCAGCTGCCAGGCCATTAGAGAGTTTGTTCAAGCCGGCGACTTGCGAGTCCTCGGTGGCGTCCCGGGCCTATCAGTATTAATGCTGAGGCCTAGGCTTCCTCAGGTATCGTTTGGTTTAGGGCTTAGGGTTTAGGGTTTGAAATCTGACTCCTAAAACCTAATTAAGTTCGTCATTCTTCTATTCTGCTTAGGCCCCTAAGCCCTAATTAATACCCATAATTATTCTATTCTGCTTAGGCCTCTAGAGACATCTCTGTGAATCTGACTCTCAGAATCACCCAGCGAGCAGGTAGAGCTTGGCGTCCCGACAGTCTTGGAGTCAGGGTAAGGCTGAGCGCAGAGATCAATCCTTCTGCTTCATCGTCTGTCCTGCTGCTGATGTTGATGGTGAAAGATGCGTGAGATGCGGGTCATGGCTCTGATCGATGGCGACAGTGCTGATGAGTGCGATATAGCCATCAGGTCATCATGATAACGGCCATGACGTTGTGTGGCAGTGATGGTGACTCTGCACAGCGACGGCGACGAAGCCTCCCATCCCAAGGGCCCCCAAGGTATGCGCCCAGATGTACACTAGTATGTCTGAATTCGGTTTAACACCCTAAACCCTAAACCCTAAACCCTAGTTTTTAAACGAACCCTCATTGTCGCTTCCCGGCCTTGGCTTGCAGGAAGGCAACGAAGAGTCCCACTCTCGACCCCTCCCGAGCTCAAAAAGCTGTCAGGGTTCAGGGACATCTATCTATATAATATATATATATATTATAAACAATAGAAAATTATATATATATATATATAATGTATAGCATATAAAATATATACTATATGGTCCAACTAGTCAGAGAGATGAGATGTCTCTACAGACACTGAGGGGACGCTCTGACAAAAAGCCACCAAACCCCAAGCCGCTCAGGACCCAGAAGTCTCCTAGAGCTGCTGCAAGGCCCACAAAGCTTCGAACCTGGAGACCTACAGCTTCGGATAGGTCTTACATCCTAGAACCCAGAGCCTTAAATTCTAGGGGCCTTAATCTTATATGATTTAAGGCCTTTCTTTATTCCTTAATTAAGGGGTATTTTGGGTTCTCTGGGAACAGGAGCTTTCTTTCTCGAAGCTTCTTGCCATGGCACTGAGCTGGCGCCGGGTCTTCTGTCGGCGCTTTGCCAAGACGCTGCTCCTTCGGAACCTGGCGGCTGCTCCGGGCCACTGGGCTCTCGCCGTTTAGCGGTTTAGGGTTTAGGGGTTTAGGGGGTGTAGGGTTTACGGGTTTACGGGTTTAGGGTTTAGGGGTTTAGGGTTTATAATAGGGGTTTAGGGGTTTAGGGTTTAGGGGTTTAGGGTTTAGGCTTCAGGTTAACTGGATTTGGGATTCTTCCTTGGATTTAGTTTGGAGGGTTGCAGGGTGTTTCAAGTTCAGAGTTCCAGGAGTTTCGGGAATCAGCAATCGCATCCCCTTATATATGGACCCTTTATAACTCTAGAGCAAACATTCCGCTAAAGCCATTCCTAAATGTTGAAGCTTTCCGATCATGCACGGCAGTCTTGGTCGCCCTCAGACCGAAGAACATGCCAAAGAGCCCCAAAGCAACAGCCCGAAGAGGGAGGAGAGGCCAGAGTACTTGCTAAAACTATTCCTTAAAGTTCCACGATTCCTCGATAGATTCATAGATGTATAGTATAAAATACCCCCGAAACCCTAGTCTCATTATCAAAGCTATTCTTAAGACCCCTTGTTTCCGGCTGTAAACCACACATGCCACCTCCCCGGAACGTCCAAAATCAGATTCTGTAAACCCTAGCCGCTCCACCCTAAGAACGCAGCCTGAAACCACAGTAGCCGCAACCCTTGTAGTACTCGCCACCCTAAACGCCCCTAAAGCCTTAAGTCAAACCGTGTGCCCTGAGTTCCTCCGCCAGCGCCGGGACCTCCGCGCCTGGTTCGCATGAATTTGGGGGGGGGGGGGGGGGGTGAGGGTTAGGATTTAGGGTTTGGGGGGCTCTAATGTCTTGGCAGCGTCAGTTCTGAGACTGCATTGGTGCGGATGGTACCTTTACTAACTGTGCTAACTGCCATGTGTACGTACCATCTCATGAAGCACCAAAAGCATCAACAGTCATACCCCTCCTAGGCCCCTACTGTATGGCCCTATGTCACTCTGGAAGCAATCGGGCTGCAGAAGGATTAAGCCTCAAGCCAACCAGAACAAGACGCGCTTGAATCCAATTCCCCAGACTCCGACTTCAGTACACCCTGAGCTGTCCTAAACCCAAGAAAAAATATCGCAAAGCCCGCAGTCTCCAGGCGCCTGGCTCCATGCCCAAATTTGCCAAAAAAGCGACAAGCAGAGACCTGAGCTGAAACCAAAGCCTCTCAACCGCTTAAACCTCAGACCCTCCCTGACCCTCCAACATCGCAGCTCTGTGCTCCAAAGAAGCTCCAAGGAAATCCGAAGCTCCGAAAGTGTATCGCCAGCGTCTTCTCGATGGAGGGGAGGAGGCTCGGGCAACCAGTACCCGAGGGTCTTTGTGACACTTGGTTTAGGTAAGAGGGTTTAGGGTTTAGGGTGTTTCCCTAAGTTCGGCTGGTCCTACTCGTCATCATGGTCTGCTCGGGAGTGTCCGGCCTGGGGTTTCGGAACAGGGTAGGTTTCTGTCTTGCGGAGTTCGGGCTTGAGAAGCGCGTGCAGGTGTCTTTTGGTTTGGTATCCTGGGTGTAACGAGAGGCAGGGTCTCATATGTACCATATACATGATAAGGCTTTACGAGTCTTGCGGATAGTTGGCTATGTCAGGCTTTTCGGGAGTGGGGGGCCCGCCTGTGTGGTCCAAGCCACGAGATACTTGGGCTACAGCAGCTGTTGGGATTGCCTTCACCATATCATATTAGAATGTACCCCAGGGCCTTGTTTACATGAGATTCTTCTTTTAGTATACCATAGTATACCCAAAGGCCTGTTATAATTCTAAAGACCGTTTCATTGTGCAGCTTACCCAAAGCTAGCAAGACATTGTGTATCACGCCGACTTGAACTTATGGATCCTCGCCTGGCTTGTCCGAGTTGCGAGAGTGTAAGCCCTAAGCCAGGTCTTGACAGAGGCAGAGAAGCAGGAGAAGGACGAAATCATCAAGGACCTCACCAGGCCCCGAGACGACTTTGGAAACTTCTTGTGGGGTTTAGGGTTGAAGGTTTAGGGTGTAGGGTTTGGGCCTTGGGGTTTCGGGTTTGGGGTTGAGGATATGGGGCCTTGAGCAGCTGTAAGTATCGCAGGCCTGTACAGCCCTGAAACACAATCGCCCGAGTCTAGATATGAAGTCCCCTATATTACCTGGTGTCGACTGCCCCTTTCGTGCAGGACTAAGATAAGGCCAGGTCAGCAGCGTCCCAGCGAGATGATAGACACACACGCGCACACACACACACATCTTGATGCGCATGCCTGTACCTACATAGACTTTTATGTGATGTGTGTATATACATATACACATGGCACCCATAACAATAAAAAGAGGCTATGATGATGATGATGATGGTGATGGTGATGGTGATGATGCGGAGGAGGATCAGGAGGATCAGGCGGATCAGGAGGGGGCAGGATTCGAGGATGAGGAGGGGAAGGGTGATGATGATGATGATGGTGGTGATGATGGTGACGACGATGGCGAAGATGAGGATGACATATACACGCATTCTTGTAGATCACTTCATGTATGCACACGGCCTCTGTGCTTGTGTTCCGGAACATACACAAATATGTACGGTCCTGCGTTTGATGTACACGCGGAGATACTGCAGGAAAGAGTTGTGCAATGCAGAGATTGTGCTTGCACTCTTGCATGTCTTGTGAGGCGACTGAGTGGTCCCCTAGCAGACGAGGATGGCAACGTTCCTACAGGGGAAGACCGGCCCATTGCTATTGAAGTGGATGGGCCGTCCCATTTCTATGCCAATTCTAAGCGCTACACTGCGTACACAAAGCTGAAGCACCGACTTCTCACAAGGATGGGGTACAAGGTGTTGCATGTCCCGTACTACGAGTGGAGATCATTGCGGGGCGCAGTGGAAAGAGAGGACGCTACCTAAGGGGCTCGTAGTAGTTTTGCTGTGTTTTGCATTCCGACAAGAAACGATAAGCCTGGACTCGGTTTAGGGTTAGGGTTTAGGGCCCCTGAGTTTCGTACGCCTGTGCAGTCCCAGGATTACATGCGGAAGAAGTTGCAGGAAGAGCCGACGGAATGGCTGGATCCAGAAGACGAGAAGTACTACATGCAAGGTCTGAAACCCTATAGGGTCTAGGGTTTTATAGGGTTTAGGAACCCTAAACCCAAGGTCGGGTTCAGAAGGAGCTTCAGTATTCAGGTCGGGCAGGGTGAGCGCAAGTTCTTCAGCTTTCGTCCTTGCCAGGTCCTGAGGAGGATGAGGAGGAGTTCTCGGTGAAGCCAGAGGCACCAGCAGAGGATACTCGAAAGCCTGACCCTTCTTGGCCCTCCACCCCTCAACCTCCTCCGCGACCACAGAAAACAGAGCAGGCTGCCCCTGAGACTTCTCAGACGCCGGGCCCTCCACCACCACCGGCCATGCCCCCGAAAGGCCCTGCTCCACCGCAGCCGCGCCCGCGGGCGCAGTCGCCACCCGGCCCACCGCCTGCACCTCCCAAGCCGAGCTCCGAACCCTTCCCACCCTTCCCCAATCCCCCGCGGAAGACGTGAGGTTCCCTCGTTCTTTTAGGGTCTAGGGTTTAGGGTTTAAGGAGGTCGGGGGGAAGTGAGCTATGAAAAATTCGAGGCGCGGGCATCCGGCGAGAAAAGCTGCGCGCCACAAAGCCCAGGTTTTGGTCAGGCTTCAGGGGCCCACAGGAAGTCGAGGATGATCGAAGCTGTGTGGATTTGTGCGTGAAACAAGCCCACAAACAAGTTTCCTGGAAGTCAAGGGGGTAGTTCTCCAGATTAGGATCCCTTGTAGGGTCCTGTTTCTAGGGGTGCCGTCCTATTTTGGGGACCAAAAAGGAACCCTCATTTAGAGAACCCAAATAGTTCCATGAGTTGTGAAAGGAAGCTCCAACTACTTTCCATAGCCACTCAGTGGCGTTTTGAAGACGCCACGACCTTTGCCCAGGTCGGCAATCGACCCCCGTGGAGCTTCAAGAATGAGGCCTGCTAGTGTAGGTAACCTTTAAGTTTTACTTGTTGAGGATACCTAAGTGCCGTGTCACACGCCGCATCGCTTGCGGGGGTTCAATGTCAACGATTGTGATTTCATACACTCAAATCAGAACTTCACAAACCATTTTTGATGTTCCTTGGCAAGCGTTGATTTCTCCGTGTAGCTTGGTTCCAGCGTTAGTCGTTGCCTACAAAATCCACAGGACGAGATTGCCATGGCCCTATCCGTCATTTGGCTCGTTCTCACAGTTCAGAGTTCTCAAAGCCTCGGGGAGAGAATAAAGCAGCCCGGCCCCTTGGAACCGGGGCATCCGACAGTTGAGGAGTTCAAGTCCTGGTTTGACTACATCTACAACGTTGTCAACATCGAGCCTTCCGCGGAAGCAAGAGCCAAAGCCCTTGAAACTCTTGCAAAGGATCATCCAAGCTTGGAAGATGTCAAGACCTGGACGAGCTACTTGCACAGTGAGAACGGTGGGGATATGAAGATGGCAGATGCCTTCGATGAAGCCCTTAATGTTCTGGGAAAGGACAGGCATCCAAGCCTGAAGGACCTGCGGACCTGGTCCAATTACTTCCTCCATCATTGTGGTGGCTCCTTCTTCCGTGGATTCGCAACTTCGCATGCCTTGGAGATTCTTCTCGCCGAAGATCATCCAAACTTTGAAGAGTTCGCGGCTTGGTCAGACTACTTCTGCAATGAAGGTGACTACGGCTGGGGCAAGACCCAGCAGGTAACCCAAAAAACCCTCGATGTTCTCAACAAAGATCATCCAACCTTTGAAGAGTTCAAGATCTGGAAAGGTTTGTTGCATGGTTATCGTACCGATGACCGCATTATTGAAATGTTGACAACAGAACCACATCCAACTGTGGAAGAGTTCAAGGCCTTGTCAAGTTACATTGGCAGCCAGGAAGGTATGTACGGTGAGGGAGAGGAAGAGGCACTTTCGCTCCTGACTACAGCCCATCATCCAAGCTTGGAGCAGGTCAAGGATTGGACCAACTACTTTGTCAATACCAGGGACGACGAAACGTATCTCAGCTCGAAGTCACGAGTTGCAGATGTTCAGTTGTTTTCTTCATGTTATTGTCTTCGACCGTTTGAAAAAAGCCTTTCATAACCATTATTTGCTGCTGTAAGTGATAGTAACTTAGCCATGAGCCATGAGTAAGAGTGAAGTTTTGGCGCTTTTTGGATTCCCAGGAGTCGCTCATGGGCAGTCAAGAGGGCCATCCAATTCCTCCAGAAAGAAGGTCGTCCTTCAGAACCGCCCAAGTCATTACTCGGAAGGTTGACGTTCAAGGCATGGTGTAAACTGCATGGGATTTGACAATGCCGCTCCAATGCCTTCCTGCTTGTGCCATTCTGTGGCGGCAGCTGGCCCAGATTTTCGGGAAGAGGCATTTCAGGGCCCAGACAGACCCAAAAGGCACTGTTGCTGCTGAAGGGTGCAAGTAGCCCCAAGACCATATAGAACATGGTATTCGAGCCACAAAGAGACCCAAGGACAGTTTTTTTTTTAATATGGTGTTAAGGCTCCATGACACTGCTTGAAGGGCCCCTAGACATGCTACGGAATCCCTCCTCCGACATTTGAAACCCCAAGACCTCTAGAAAAGGGGCATTTCGGGCCGCGAGACCCTTGAACTTCACAGGGCTGGCTGGAGCCAAAGACCGTACACAAATTGGTATTTAGGCCCGAAAGCCCTGTTGCTTCAAGAGTCCGACTAGACGAAGATTGTGCAGAAGATGGTAGGTTTGCTTCGCAGCACTCTTGCTTCTAGAGCCAAATGTCAAAGACTTCTTGGTACACTGAGCCAAAGACCCCTGTATCAGGATATAGCTCTTTTGCCCAAAGAAGTGACCTGATCCCAGCAGCCCAATCTAGCTCTCACCCCTATGGCCCGGTTGTAGTGCTACCGGGTTCTGCTTTGGATCTGGATATGAAAGTTGTGGGTTTCGAGCATTTTGGGTTGTGGAGCTGGCGTTTCGCGGATCAGGTTGCTAAAGTCGAATCTTGAGATGCTGCTTGGAAACCTGCATAGACCTTCAGGGCTTTGAAGCCTAGGGCCTTGGCGTAGTTAACTCGAAACCACCCTTTCTTTTCTTGGACAGGTGATCCAGAGCCTGATGCCGAGACTGTACACCATCTTGGGGTGGGTTCGCGGTTCGCACCAGGGTTACGTAGATGCCCAAATGACTGCGGGGTTGACTGCATCAACCGCTACAGTATGCTGGCATGGCTGCTAAAGTTGCTCAAGCAAGAAAAGGATGGAAAGACTTGCTGAGGTTGGGAGGGTGTGGTGTGTGAAGTCACACGCCTGCACGTGCCCAAGTGCGTCACAGCAGCTGCCTGACCAAGGATGGAAATGCCAGCATAGCTCACCGAAGGCATAACAGGACTGCAAGCAGAGCGTTCGAGAACGCTTTTGGAAAGTGGCCTGTGCCTCAGAAAACCTACACATCATGAATTTACTTCCTGCCAACTTCGTGAGTATGCCTGGTTTTGTCAGGGAATGTCGGCGGTCAGGAAGACAATGAAGATGACACTGACAAGTAGAGTAATAACTTGTCATAACAAGAGTGTATTGACTATAATGATAATGGTAAGGGTCAATACTGATAGCAACATGGTCGCAGTTATACCCACAATAATAGCAAAATTGATAAGATTTTTGTAATAGCGACAGCAATAGCAACGAAAATCATAAAACTAGTGGCATTAGCTGTAGCATATAGGCCGTAGCAGCAACAGCAATATTACTTGCATCAGGAATCGTGCTGATACCTGTAGCAGCACTGCCTGCCCGTAACACTGCTGAAAATGCGCAGCAGCCAGAAACCTGATTTTAAGAGTCCGACATAGTTGGCCTGGACCCACCCGATGAACTTGAAAGGGTTTCAGTATAGGGGCGGTGCATCATGGAATGTTGAATACTTCCGAACCCAAGGGATGGGCATTGGGAATAATTCTAGCCCCCTATAGTCTTGTCGTGCTTATTATCTCAACAAAGCAGGTAACCTTTACAGCTCATCCTTTGAGGCACATCTTTCCCTACTGTAGTTGAGTTGTCAAGGTTCAGCTTTGTTTGGGGGGCCCAGGAACCTCAGTAACTAGGATACAGTAAAGTTACCACAGCACCACAAAGCCCCCTTAGCATCATGCTCGTTGTAAGGTACGCCTGGTTCCATTCGAACTTGTGGGAGAGGCCCGGCCGGCTTTCATCACATTTTGCCGGCCAGTTTCGCAGCGCCACACAAAGGACGCTTGTTGTTGTATGGCATGCTGCTGTTTAAGACTCTTCTACCAACTTCTTTGCAATCGTGGCACTGCGGGGAGTTTCGATACCTTTGTCTTCGACGCACTGCTTGCAGGGCCTCATGGTCTACCCCTAAAGCAGTTCAGGACTCGCATGTCAAGACAGGCTCTGTGAGCTTCAGGTGTCATCGCCGCAGCAGCCCCGAATCTCAGACCGGAGCCCGAAGCAAGGGAACCTCTTCGCTCTCATCAACAGTCAAGAACGTTATCCAGCCGAGAAACCAACTCCAAAGCCCACAGGCACGAGAAAACTCCTCTAAACCTTCTTCCCTACAAATCCGAGTGTGAGTGCTGAAAGCCTAAAAAATCCTAAACCCCATCTGCTGCCAGTGAAGACGTCATCACCTTGCAGAAGGACGGTAGCGCCGTTACCTCCCGAGGCTCCCTGGGGGATGAGCGACAAGGGACCCGTTTTTTGAAGGTGTAACGAACGGTATATAACCCTAGGGCTCAGAAAGCCTGGTCAAGGGAAGCCGCGTTTTGGAGCAACCCCATTCTGAGGTGGTTGCCATGTCTTGGGCGGGCATTTCTTTACGACTGAAGCCAGGATTGGTGATACGATAGTGCTGTACTCTGGTCTTCATCAAGTTTTGTGAATCACTGATTGTTACTACTATCACGCCAGCCATCACTTATTGTTGCAACTCGTTTGCCAGTAGGGGCCTTAATAATTACGATGCCTATAACATTTTGGGGGGGTTGTATTGTTATTCTAGTATAAGATACCCCCAAACCCTATTCTAATTGTTAAGGCCTCTAAAGTATTTTTCTGGAGCGCATGGTGCGTTCAAGGCCCGGAGGCCTAAGAAGCACAACTCAAGCCCTCCATGTCCTCGAGGAGAGCAGGAGTGGGAAACGTAGGGATGCAGTCTTTGAGTATCCTGGGGCTAAGTCTACCTAGCTCTTTTTTTGTCGACCCGTGACTAGCTCCGGGGAAGCGAACGAAGACGAAGAAACCATTCAGTCGGCCAGTGGAGGCATTTCGAAAAGTCAGGCCAGAGGCTTGGACTTTCTTTGCGGCCCCAAGTCCCAAGCCTCGAAGCCCGCTGCTCAGAGCAAGCTTAGGTTTACGAAGGGTCCATGGGCCCTTGCATGTGGATGTCAGGTATGGGCAAGTGGCACCTGGATCGCTCACAGGACGGAGCTCAGCTTGCAACTGCACCGGTGTGGGGAAGATGATCTCTTGTGCTTACTTGGTGCATGTGCTGCGCAGGCTAGCTGTTCCGTTTGTATTGCCATCCATTTGATTATCGCGCACATCCCACGGGTAAAATTTCCTGCTAAGGTAGGACTTACCAGCCGGCATGCAAGCAGACCGCGTTGAGCTCACACCAACACAAAACTGGTGGAAGCCTACGGTATTGACATAGGATCTGGGCTCATCACGCCTAGTTCTGTTTGTTTGCCTAGTCGATGTGAACGGCGCTTCCTGTCGCTGCTCAAGGAAGAAGTGTAATTAGGTGCGCATCGGTTCCCACCCTAAACAAAGCTAAGACCGTCAGTTAGCATCCTCTAAGCATGAACGCCACTTGAATGATTTTCACACTCTCACACTGTGACCTTTCTTCGCATAACGCCTTACATTTGGATCCGTAGGGTGCTTGCGTCAGCGGAGATGGCTTCTCCAGGCGGGTGAAGGGGCACACATTTTTAAGAAAATTATATATATATATATATATTGCATGACATCACAATATGTGTTATATTCCGTTGTACTGTGTCGTGTTGTATTGGATTGTATTGTAAGGTACTGTACGGTACTGTACTGTAGCTGCTAAGATGACATCTGTTCCTAGTCTTGTTCTAGCTTGAAGCTCACTGTTTCTCATCGCTCATGTTGCTTAGCATTCATAAATGCACAAGGTGTCGAAGTGCCAGAAGCTGCGGCTAGCAACAAAAAGTTGTTGTCGTCGTGGTGGTGGTGGGGGTGGTGGTCGTGATCGTGGTAGTGGTAGTGGT
>CAJNJA010009431.1:2235-40851 GCA_905231915.1 Symbiodinium necroappetens | reverse complement strand
GATTGAAATTTCAATCGGTTTCAATCGGCGCTCTTTGATGCGCTTAGGCTTGCCCGGTCTGTCTTGCAATTTGCATCTTGTGCTGACAGTGTGCAGGCAACATTTGACTGTTGCGTCTGTTCCTTTTCCACCTCAAGCCCTACCATTAAAACCACCCAATGTTATAAAGTGGAACGTAAGCAGAAACAAGGCCAGATAACAAAAAGGAAAACACGTGCATCTTGTGCCTATTCTTATTTTGCTTCGTTCGCTTCATTTACCGTCATATCCTTGCTCTGAGATCTTACCACTAGAATTTCAAGTGATCGAAAGGGTCTTGTCTCGTTTAGCTTAACTTTTCAGTCATTATCGTTTTTGTATGAAGAAATCAGAAACCGTACCATCGTGAGTCTTTCAACATGACAGGAACTCGCGACTTCGTTCATGGTTGTAGCCAGTTTAATGAAAGAAACACCCATACACTTGACTCGCTCCTCTCACTCTCAACAAATTGGCCACAATCTACCCACTCCATTATGACTTCGGTCTAAACGTATCGCCTGGAAATTCAAGCATGAGAAGATGCACCAGAAAACTAATGGTAAGATTGGAAGAGGCAAAAGGAAAAGAAAAACTGTGATCTACTTACTCTTAATTGAAACAAGTTTACGCGTGTTCAATTGTGCTTAAGTTAGCACATGTTTGCATCTTGGTTGGTTGCCGGTGGTTTAGTTAGTACAAATACAGCACGCTTGTCTCTCTTTCACTGTTTTTGCTTTCTACGTAAATCAAAGGCACTCTTCTGTCACTTGTCAAAAAACCCAAGAGGACATGGCAAAAGATACAACTTTTCATAAGTAAAACTATGGCATGCTTCCGCGTTCCTAGCCTTCGTTTCATTCAGTTAACATTAAGGTTCCGCTCGCGCTGCCACCCAAGAAATGAAACGCAAGGTGTGAAGGGAGCCGTGCATTCCTTACGCGTACAAATTGATGCCATGTTATTTCATATCTTGGCCTAACCGGTCATTCGAATTCCACCACTAGAACACAAAAATTCATGGTGACCTTTAGCGACTTCAAGACGGCTATCTCTTTAAGACCAATATTTTGAAGGGTAAGGTTATAAGCTGAAAAATCAGTTCTCTAGAAGATAGAAGTAATTCCCAGTGAAGGGCACCAAACAATTAGGATTTTGCATTCTGGCCTGGGGTCAAAAGTCAAATTCACAAGCTGTGTCCGTTCGTATTTCGCTTCTCTTTTGTGCTTGTTTCATGTTTATGCCTCACGCCATTATAGATAAGCACAAAGGGAACGAAACAGGAACCCAAAAACCCACATGTCACAACTAGTGACCGGAGTGAAAGTTGGACGTGGAACTGAATGGAAAGAGCCTAAGGTGGAAAGTGTGCAGGGTTAAAAGGTCTTTTCTGGGTGCTGTGGTAAAAAATGCCAAAGAATGAAATCATGTTTCCGTCACATTCACTTCCCTCATTCCATTTCATCATATTTCGTTCCTGTGATTTACCTACCGCAAGAGATCTTTCTAACAGATTTCGTGCGTGGCTTGTGTTTAATCAAATAAATCAAACATGTGCTCCACTTGAAAAACGCCAGGATAAACCTATTTGCTGGCTACAAAACTATCTCATAGGAACCTTCTTGTAGCATTAATACTATTTCTACGGTATTGAGATTTACCATTCGATTTTGGGTAGACACGTATTTCCTCCTGCGGATGGTGATCAAGTACATGTAAGCAAGGCGGGTACAGAAAATACTCGATAGATGTCTATTGACATGATGTGCTTTGTACATTTTGCTATGCTATCTCCGCCACGTATTCATGCTGCGGGTAGACAGGGCTTGCTGTAAAGAAGCACACTGCAATCAATACTGACTGGATGTATCTTGCTTTTGATGGAGTCTTCTGCGCCTTCGAAGAGGTGGATATTTCAGTACTCCAGCTGTGTGTTGGGTTTGCGAAGGGGTGGCCTTTGCAGGACATCAGTTGTGCCTTGGGTCCTCAAAAACGTAGATCTTTGGGGGGGGGGGGCCCGCATATATATATATATACATACATACATACCTACCTACCTACCCACCTACCTACCTACCTGCCTACCTTACATACATACGGACATACATACATACATACATACATACATACATATGCACATATGCACATATGCACATACACACATACACACATACACACATACACACATACACACATACACATATACATATACATATACATATACATATACATATACATATACATACGTATACATACGTATACATATACATAAATCTTATTGCGTATATATTATATAAAACATACGTATTTGCATGCGTGCGTATATACGCATGCATGTACACATATGCGTATACGTATATCATACGTATACACATACGAATACAGATATGTATAATATGTACGTGTATATGTATGTGTAAATGCATCTATATGCTGTATGTCTGGCCCGTTTTTCTGCACGCTCTACGCCGTCATATGACTTACAATCTTCCGAGTAGCCGGTACGCAGCTCAGTTCTTGCACAGTGCCCCAACTTGGATGTCCACGAGTTTTGCGTTGGGAGCGGCAGGAAGTGTGCGTTGTCACGGGCGTGCGCCGGTGTCGTGCTAGTTTTTAGAAGCCGGCATGATCCTGGTCTAACGGCGAAACGGCTCTGCGTTGTCAAAGGGCGGAGACAACTGGGTCTTCGTCTACGGGCCCGGTGGAAACAGGACTTAAAGACTCAGACCTGCTCCAGCAGAGGTGTCTGGTGAAGTTAAGTCAGCTCCAACAGTGTTCAGAAGTTTGCTGTAGCCTTGTTTTGAACTCATACAACTGGTCTGCTGCCTTTGCTTCTCATCTTCTCAGAGCCCTCGATAGTCCCAACATAAACATGGACACACACCTTCACACTGCGGCTTTCGGAAATGCAGAAAGCGGAACCAGATACGAGGCATACAAGGCTTGAACAGTATGCGGCAGCCGTCAACGCTAACTCATAACTTGCGCTCAGGGAAGTGACGAAAGCCAGAAGCTGGCCATCTTGGCCCCTATGAAAGCCAGCATCACGGGCATCAGAGGGCATGTTCTCGGCAAGAAATCTATCCACTCACCCCTACCGTGATGGGTCCAGGGTAAGGTGGGACTCCTCGACCTGGCCCAAATTTTGAGGAACTTCTTGCATTGATCACTGACTTTTTTCTAGCCCAAGCACACCGCAGCGGCTGCAGTGGGAAACACCCGTCAGGTCATGTCAGGTCATCTGTTGCAGAAGGCTCGCACAGGAAAAGCAGCAATGTCCAACGGCATCTGATTTTCCTGTAGGAATTTCGCATAATTCAGAAGAACGTTTCTACATTCCAGCGGCAGAAATGGAACGGCTTCATACGAGCAAGTTACCAAAAACAGAAGAACTCATCCTCTCGAGACAGCCTGCGGAACGTAGGTCAAAACGTCGCCGTTGGCCTTGGGGCATCACGAACTTGTGGGAGCATGTCTGAAAAAAACAGCATCTCCGAGTATGTGGCTCGCACAGCAGAGATGACGAAGGCCTACTGCCAGGACTAAGTCAGTCAGTCAAGCTCGCTCTTCTCTCGGCAGGGATCCTTGTCATTTCGAAGAGTTGCTGCCACATGAAGGAAGGCCTTTGCACGCCTGCGAAGACTGCTGTCAAATGTTTCAACGATAGACGGCAGCTACCCCGAATCGCTCAGCAGCTTTTGGGCTGCACCTTCTGACTGCCTCCAGCACAAACGTTCTGTCCTGGGCCACGTATTTTCATCGACTGACACATTGCTGCTTTGCCATTGTGCCAGTGCTCCTGTTTTAGGAGTGGAGAGGCATGCCGAAGAGCCTGGCTGCACACAAACACGAGTCACAAACACACGAGCCAAACAGCTCTTCAAAAGCCAAGGCACCTCCGCAGCTTGGGCTACTGCCTCTGCCACAATCTCCTTGTTCGCCTGACACAATCATCTGAGGCAAAAGATCTATCGCGCTGCTGCAAGATGTTGTGCTGCTTGCATCTAATTCGATGCTGGTGGCATGCACTCTAGAAGGCCTGACGTGGAATTAGCTTGGCTTGCTTGACTGAGGCACGCTGACACGCCTCGATATTCGATATTTTAGCTTGAGACCGGCTTGACTGATGCATACACGAAAATCAGACCTGTAGGGACTGCTTTCCATGGGTTGTGATCCTACTTTTCTAAGAGAAACAAACAGTGCTGCAGCATATCGATTGTGCACCTTGCGAATCCTTGCAACATAATCAAAATCCTAAAGGGAGATCTGCATTGTTTTCCCCATGGTCCAGAAGTCCAGATGTCAAGAACAACTTGATCACCGCGGTGTTAAGCCCGATAGCCGATCTGAATTATAACTATAAGTTATAAGGGAGCTGCAGTTTGCGGATGCCCCCAACCCCCACTGCTAACAGCTGTCGTCAGGCTGGGCTGGGCTCAAGCGGCCTCTGTTTCTACTCGTACCTAACCTCGCCAGGGCACCTGCAACTCAGCAGGCGTGTGCATCAAAGCTTCGCCATCGTTTCGTACAGCGGCGCACACGACCTCGATCATCGAGGGACTTCATGTCAATGTAGTCATCAGGCTTCGCAGTCGCTGCACTTGCACCTCGTGGTCTCTGCGCAGCGGCAGAGGGACAAAGCGCAGCGCTGTTCCACATTCGTGGAGCGCTGCCAGAACCAGCTCCTCGAACATGCGAAGCGCAAGAGACCGAGCGAAAGAAGGTTACAGTGATGTGGTTGGGTTACATTTCCATGGTTACACTATGTTACATCGTCCTTGTCACGCAGCAACTCTTCGCTGCAGTGCATCAGCATGCTTCCGGAGTGCTGCACTGCGGCAAGCGCCAGCTCGCGGTTTTGTCGCAGGCAGTCCCGGACTTCTCCTTCGGACTTCGGTCTGACTTCATGGATGCTCTGCAACTTTTGCACACATGGGTCCTAGTTCTTGCAGCACGCGACCATCGCAAATCGCGTCAAAGTCGGCGCCTGGAATCAAGCCTCCCAAGACCTTGGAGAGCTGAACCACTAGGAACGCTCTCACAGACGTCAAAGGACACCTTTCAAAAGCACCTTTTTCAAGCTCGGTGGCCCGATCCAAAGCCACTGCCCAGGCAGGCTGAACCCTGGCATTGCACGTGGCTGGGCTACGGCTGCATCAGCTCATGGGTCACGACATTGCCTGACCATGGTCAGTTTGAGCGGAAGGTCGCCTTGGCTTGCGGACTGCAAATGACTGCAAGACAGGAAAAGCTGGCGGATGCTGGCGGGCTGCTCTTCTTGCGAAAAGCCGCTGGCAGCGGTCCGGCACCCAGCGCCGTCCCAGCCCAAACCAGGCGGAAGTGATCCCCTAAGAGCTTGCAGGGGGGGCACCCAGAACAGCACACGGGACACGGGGTCGGCGCCTGGGACGGCGGTCTCTTGGCTGATGGCCTCCATCAAGTCCTCTACGGGCAAAACACAAAACGCAACTCTCGCCGCTCAGCTCTCAGCTCTCAGCTCTCAGCTCTCAGCTTGCTGCTCTCAGCTCCTGAGTTGTCGTTGCCTTGGGCAAGTGGACGAGGCAAAGCTCCGTGTGATGGAGGCCACAGATCACCTCCCCACGACCACCCGAGCAGCTCTCAGCTGAGGGATATACGACCTCCGGCCTGGATCCCTGCAGGACCCTCAGGCATCAAGGATGCATATGCTGCTGAGGCTGCCGAAGCCAAATACTTCGAGTGGGTCATCCCGCAAGCGCTCGCCATCGCGAGCAATGCAACAAGCTGCACTTGCAACACAGTTTTACATTTGGTACTAGTAGAAGGTAACAATACCGACTCGTGCAACTGCACTCGCTGCTCGTACTGGAGCGCATTGTACGGACACAGACTACCATCCGATTGCTCATTTCGCCCTCATTACAACCATCTGCTAGCAATGCTGCGGTGATCTTCACCTTTGGTGAAGCCCTGGCCAGCTGAGGCCACACAGAGCCATGCAGATGCCACGGAGGTATTGAAGCTCACGCTCACAACCAGACAGGTCATAATGCTAGCAGCACAATGGCACTTCCACTGCAGCCTTTCCTGAACAAAGCAGGGTCAAGCTGGGGGGGACCTTTGCTCTGTTCTTCTTCTTCGCAGGTTTCTTGGTTGGCCTTGGAGAGACATAAGTCTGAAGGGTAAACCGCTGCATCTGCTCACACACGTGCTCCCATGCGCTCGCGCCATGCTTTGAGGCCAGCGGCTTCTTGAACTTGGACATCTCTTCTGATGTGTAGAAGTCCGACTGAAACTTGTTCTGCAATGTCATGTATATGTCGGTCAACTCAAGCACGAGACGACAGTGAGGGCATCCCGCGGGCGCACCCCAAAGTCCAGGGTCTGATTCTCGCTCATTGCTGTCAGGATCTGCAGCCTGCTCAAAGGATTTGCTGGCTTGTGCCACGAGACTTCACGACCGGATCAAGTGCCAAAAGCCGGAGTTGGCCTCTTCTCCGGATCCCTCTCTTCAATGACTCCAGTGGGCACACCACCGATCATGAAGCCGCTCGGTGCGACCGAAGGATCGTCGTACCTCATGGGGCTACGGGCTACTTGGTGGCCAAGGCTGATGCAGGCAGTGAAACTTACTTGTCGAGGATGTCCGCCCCCTGCTTGGTGGGATCGTACTCCACCTGAGACCTCGTAGCGACGACATGTCTCAACATTCTCCAATACCTTAAAGCCACATCTTCCACGGCCTGCCTAATGGCTTCATGCTTCTTCGCCTTGTCGGAATCTAGCCTGCCATGTCCAAAGGATGGTGGAAGCTGCGGACAAGAACCCTGCACAACCCGGCAATGCTTAAACGGAATCAGACAAAACAGGCGAAGCACAGATT
Source organism: Symbiodinium necroappetens (assembly GCA_905231915.1). Classification (NCBI taxonomy): domain Eukaryota; class Dinophyceae; order Suessiales; family Symbiodiniaceae; genus Symbiodinium; species Symbiodinium necroappetens. The sequence goes on along the minus strand of CAJNJA010009431.1, from coordinate 33,968 downwards.
GACGTTGGACAGCTCGTCCTGCCTGATGGGCCAGCTGAAAGTGCACTCTGCAAGGTGCTTAGACTTAGAACAACTGAGAACCCGGCGTTTCGACCAGGTTGCCGTCCTTGTCAATCAACCGCTGGTCGCTAAGAGTCATCACCATGGTCTGGGCCAGGCAATCAGGGCTTCTGCACGTCAGTTGCGCTTCTGTGGCACCTCTCCCTCTTTCAAGGCTTCGGAGTCATGTCGTACTTTCATCTTTGGAACCTGTCATCTAAGCAAGCTACACAACTGAGAGTGGATCACTGGCACCGAACACGAAAGATTGCTGTGCTTGCCCAAGGCTTGAGCAGACACATCTCCGCCGGGAGCCTCCTTCCTGTGAGAACACTAGCACGTCATCGGTGCTGCCATGCGAAACAACATTGCGAAGACGTCTGCAGCCTACCACTGCTGTTGACCTTGAAATCACAAGCAGCCGTCTAAACTGGTAAAGACAAAAAAAGTGAGTAACCTACGAGTATGGCGATTAACAGAAGTAACAAGAACCGAACAAGGCGACATGCTCAGGAGCGTTTCGCAAAACGAGAGACAACAGGAAGATTGGCCCACTCTAACAGTCAGGTGGCGTTTATGCGGACAAGGATTAAGGGGTTCGTGACAACAGCCTTGCCTTGGCATATCTTGGCATTGTTTCAACCCACACGCTAAAGGAAAAGAACGGAAGGTGAAAGCTCTACCTCCAGTCCTCAAGTCAGCTGAATTTCCCACTCGTCTGAGACATCAATCGACAGGCTGCCTCTCGTCTTCGAGCCCCTGGACTGCAGGCCTTCTTCATGCAATAAATGCATTGAATTTTCGGAAGGGCGGCGAAGAACTCAGGAGCCATGGAATTCACAAGTAGAACCGTTGCTCTAGCTACATGGACGTCGATTGCAATTAGCGTGTGCTTGGAGATTCGTCCCGTGCTCAGTGGCAGGATGGGGGTTGGAGGGGAAGCGTTGATAGCACGAACATGAACGTGCTGTCGTCATGGAGGCAGTCTCTTCGTTGCCATCATTGGCAGTTGCCAGCATCATCGGTCCAGCCGGCCGTCGGATATCTTGAGAACATATGAGCGGCGTACCCGACATGCTCTTGCTTTTAATAAACAGCATTTTGTCCTATCTGTCTATGGTGTTAGTATCAGGAGCCTTCTTGTCTTGCGGCACTTAGTACTGCAGCTTTCCAGTATGACAACTCGGTCCTCTTCTTGCCATCATCTTTCTTGGCAGTCGCTCCCTTCATACTTCCATCTGCGCCTCTTGTCCTGTGGTTGTTGGGGCAATGGGATGCAATTGGCAGTGACGAACTCCCTCTCTCGATGCGTGCGCTCAGCCTGGCGATCCAGTCCGATGCGCTGCCCTTCCCCTCCTTTCAGGTTGACGACTTGTTTCGCAGCTCATCTTGAACGTCCGAGCGCACCTCCTTTTCAAGGATATCCCCCAATCCGGCGCCTTGCACCAACTCCTGCGGTCGAATCCGGTGACGGGAGATGCGAAGGCGACTCCGAGTCCTCGTGGTCTCTCTTCGACTTGGCAGCTGCAGCCTCGCGGCTTCCGAGCGCTTCGAAGGCCGCTTATACACATGGCTCAAATAAGGCTTTATAAGGGGCCCTTCAGAACCCTCCAAGCTCCGCCTTCCGCTTGCTCTCCTTGTCTGTATCCTTGGCATCTTCAGCTTTCTTATCTGCTGGAGCGAAGACCTCAGCTTGGCAATGCTTGGCCGGCTCTAATGCTGATTACCTGCTACTGTGTCTTTACCTGACATATTTAACCCATGCAAGACAGAAATCATGCTCCCAACGACCGGTGAACATAATGCGCCGTTTGAAGTTCTCGACTTTGACGTGGGAGGCTGGCTTCATTGCTTGGGATTGAGATTTAGGGCTTGCGAGAGCTTTGCTCATCTTCCCTCATAGTGAATCAGAAGCCGGTTGGGCAAACTTGTGGGCTTGGCACCATTCCACAGCCTGGGACCGGGCAGGATCGTTGGAGCTGCCTTTGGAACCTCAGCTCGGGAAGCTGCAGGTGACGGAGTGGGCTGCGGCGGACATGCTGAGCACACGGCTTTGTGGCTTGTCCTCTTTGAGCTTCTGGATTCCAAGCCTGGCAACATGACAGACAGCAGGGGCACGGTGACGTAGAGGTAAGACATAGCCAGGAAGGCTTCTCGCGGAGTTTGTTGCTTTCTTCGACGGATTGGCTGATCTGCAGACAACAAAGCGTATCACGTACATGAGAATCCCTGTCGCGTTGGCATGACATACTATGAAGGCTTGCCGGTGGTTGGCGGACTGCCTCGCCCGCTTTCGGCGGCATTTCCCTGTTAATTGGCCAAGCCTTGCAAGTTGGTGTCTGAGGGAGAAACGGATTCCTCACATATCTGCCGCGCCTGCGGGCTGCCACTGCAAAACAGCCGCAGGCCAAGCTACGGTTGGCCCAAATCTGATGAGCCAAGTGCCGAGCACAACTGCTTCTAAACTATACACCTGCAAATTGCATGACGTCAGGCACAAGGCTTGGTCGCTGTGCCAGGCTACAACCTTTTCTGGGCCTTTCGCTCATGATCCCTCACGCGAGTAGCTGCTTCCACCCGTACGTCACAGTGGTTGAATCAAGCATTACTTAAAGTCGAGACGGTAGATTGATACTGATTCTGATAGCGATTCCACACTTGAGTTACGACAGAGAGCATCCGCTTCCACGGCCCTCTCATCCAGACTTTCCCAGCCTGGCAACCAGGTTGCACATGCCGGAGTAAGATGCCGCACAGCTAAGATACCTCGCCACGACAGTTTCTCCCAGAACTTTCATGTCGTTTACAGCCTCACGACACAGCAAGCTGATCAAAACGTCGTTCGTAAGTTGGCAGCATGATGAGAAAGCAGAGCCTGCCTCAAGTGCCATTTTGGCATGTGCCGGCTGAACGAACTGGATCAACGCATCTGCACCGACACCCACAGCATGAGAACGCCGTCGGATGTAAGCGATCTGCACGCAGGCAAGCGCAGAAAAGGATGCTGCAAACAGAGTTTCAATAACTCGCCAACAATTATGCCACTACGATCCACTACGTGCAAGGATGTGCAAGGGTAACTAAGTCGCGGGGAGGCTGGGATGCCCACTCTACTAAATGCGAGCAGCAGAACACACCTCGCAGAAGTGATCCTCGCTCTCTAATATGCAGTTTGAATGTGGCTTCACTGCTGGGGATGTTGATGTTGTTGCTGTGTCGAAAACTGATGTCCCTTGGCACGACTACTTTCACCTGGTTCCCCTTGCCCACATCCCGCGGCTTGATCTTTGCTAGATTGTGTTTTCCGTTGCCCCTGCAGCATCTAGTTTGCTTTATGAACGGTGTGAACATCACAAGTCGTACGACCGGCTCGGTTGTCGTCTAGACTCTATTCAGGCATGCATGTGATACGTGACATCGCAGGACTCCGCCTTCCCGTAACACTCCATGTGCTGACGCAGCCGTGGCATGGTCAAGTGATAGGGTACCTGCACCACACTCAGCTACAATCGCGCCGACATCCCCGGGACAACGCCCAAACCCTTGTTTTCGACGATGAAAGCCGAAATCCGAGAGAAGCATCTAAGGAGGCTCTGCAGTGCAACCATGTAGCGGGGCGGATGATAAGCTGCGCTTCTGGGCTCTCTCTGCCACCGGCCTGGAGGGCCCGAGACTCTGCTTCACTCGGAACTGGGAGAAGGTCAATTCTATGCCTTCCTGTGCTACGCTTGCCTTTGGCTCTGCACAGTCCTGCCCGACCTCGACTGTAGTTCGGCTGGAAAGGCCGATTGCGCGCACGCGGCTCACAGTGTCCAGGAGCTGCCCGAAAGCCAGGAGATGTGAGCAAACCAGTGTGGACAGCAAAGACACCAAGGAAGCTTCAGTTGAAGGTTCACGCCTCGTCTATGCGCTGGTGATTTGATGGTGTGGAGAACTCTGCGAGTGTCTGGATGCACCTCAGTGAACTCAGAAATTTACTGTCATAGCTAAGTTAGGGTTAAAGATCAGAAACGTGTCTCAGAAACTACTTCCCGTCCACTGGCATCTGCCGCGTTGGGGATGACGGTGAGACAGCTGCGGGGTGGTGCTGTCCATGAGTTAACGTCCAATGTGCGATCGTTACTAGGTGCAGTACTGTGAGCATTTTCATACCGTGGCAAAAGTCCAAGAAAGATCTCAATTTCAATATCATTGCCATCGAGGACAATTCGCATAGTTGGGAGTCTGGGAGACTGCTGAGCATCGCACTCCGGCAAATCGCCCACTGCTTCACAGGCAATAATGCTCTGGATTGCACTCTTCAACCTCACCACACAGGACACAGCCCTGTCCATAACTTGAGGGCCCGTGTAACCAGAAAACTTGCCGAACCCATCACACCGCAAACCTCTCGCAGACCTTGCCCATGCCGCGTTTCGTGAGTGCATCGCCCAGCGCAAGCCACATCGACACGACCCACCAGTGCGCGAATTAACGAACTAGAAGCCTCGTCTCCAGCATGGCATCTTCATAGCCTCCGTGTGCTGAGGGGTTGGGAAAGGGCTTGATGCGAGTGTCTGTCCTTGTCTCTGAAAGCCAGCAGCCACCACGTAGAAACAAGGATCCGCCTTGAGAACTGTCGCCAGAAACCGCGAGACTGCAGCGAGTCGGTCGCATTGGTCGCTTCTTGCCTGGTGGAAGCTCTCGGACTTGAAGGGGAAAACCTCACTCGAACAGCGCATTGCGCCCATCGCCTACCTCTCCCGGAAGAACTCCCTGCTCCCGGCCTCCTTGAAGAAGGCGATCACGAGCCCCAACAAGCGCAGGATCGCCTCACATGGCATTGTAAGACCCGAAATTTCTCCTTGACAAAGCAGCCTCGCGGTACCAGTGCTCTTCCTGGTCTCCACGTCCACGCCACCCGAATCGGAAGAAAAACGTACCTGTTCATGACAAGATGCGCCAGTGGCCTGCACATGGTTCCAGCCTTGCCTCCTTCCTGAAGCATGCCAAGACCCAATCGGATCTCCTTGCCGGAATTGGAGTTCCAAGCTACAGGGAGCCAAGTGCATCTGAAGTATCGAAGGCTCTTCCTGGAAGGTCAGGGCCCAAATTCCCAAAGTGGCACACCTGGGAAGACAAAACCAGTTAGCTCCTGGAGACCTCTGCGTATGAACCCATCATGCCGGCAGCACGCAGCGCCGATCCCAGCAGCCTCGGAATCATCGCCTGTTGCACCCCAAACTGGCAATCCACCCGCTGCCACACACAAGATCTGATTCGATGATATCTGATATGATACTGGTGCTTGAAGCGACCACGACAAAGCAATGTGTACTTCTCGACAAATGGGCAGGCTGTAGAAAGCCCATGTCATGTGAAAATCTACTGCTGGATGTCTCCCAGAGTGGCTTTCTGCTTGCTCAGTGACCGGAATGCAGACAATTAGGTAACTACTGCATCGTTGTCATCAGAATCATAAACCCTTAAAGTGATGCTTGGGAGCACGCCGGCCCCCCATGCGAAGCTCCGCCGACTGTCTGGAACATGAGCCCGAAAAACATAACTGCACAACATTTAAAATAAAAGTGCGGACGCTGATGGCTCCTGAATGCTCCTGGCATGTCTATTCCACAGTGGCTCCGGCTACGGCCTTGTTTGGCGTTTTTCGAGGTCTTATTGCGGCGCTTGGCTCCTCGGGTTCGAGACCGCTGAGTCTTGGTCGCGGATGCCGGTGACAGCTGGGCATCAAACGCTGATTTGCTGGGCTCCGTCTTCCCAGGTCCTGGCATGTCGGCTTGGAGGGGCTCGGTATGCGCTCAAACAACTTCGACGAGCACGGCAACCACACGACGTCAACAAGCCACCGAACAACCCATCAACCGACCAGCCAGCCGACCAGCCGACCAATGGCGCCAAAGCGACCTGCGCGTCTGCCATGATCACATCAACCAACTTCGGACCTTGCCAACTGACAGAGAGCCAAAGGCCATGGCTGCTGTAAAAAAGAAGCAGAATCCCAAAGATGAGAGGCTTACACTCCAGGTCTTCTGGAGACTGCAGTTCCATCAGGTTGCTTGCCTGCGAACAGCCCGAGGAAGCGACTCCAAAACAGTCATCTTTATGCTTCGAGCTCAGTCCAAGTCTTTTGTTTTGTGTGCCGCTGTCTTAGCAAGCCGGAGCCGTAGACAAGCCTGCACATGGTACCGCAGGTCGTGCAGCAGCAGAGGGAAGCCACCCGCCTGCAAAGCAGTGGTCCAATGTCATCCGCATTCGTGCATCAAGGCCGAATCAAGGCCGAAGACCTCAAACGGCAAAGTGACGCCGTAACCAGTGCCGCCATCGCCCAACTCCTGGCAAACTGGGGCTGCGCTGAGCGTCCCTCAGCCGAGTGAAAGGTGCAGTGGCGAGGCTTAGGTTGACTCACAGTCCACACTGCGTGCGCTCTTTTTGTTCTAGGTATCATTCCAGGTCTCGTGTCAGGCCTGCATCAACCGTGGAAAAACAAGTTCTGGCATTAAACTCTCTGGCTCCAGAGCTGTTTCTGTACAGTCGACAATTTCCCTAGCTGTCAGCACCATGCAGATCTTGCTTTGCTCTGCAATGTTCTGGATGTTCCCAGCCATCCAAAAAGGCTCGAATCATGATGTCGTGGTAACCCAAGTTGAAGAGGTTGACCCTCTCGAAACCTGCCATCTGGTGTTTCTCGGCCCACGAGCATAAATTCGTACAACGCTGTGCCGTCAGGGATTCTAGACGACCAAGGTCATGCTGCACCACACAAGGCGCAGATGCCGCTCTGCTCAAGCGCGGGGTTGCGCTGGTCCGGCTCGATCGCCCTTGCGAACACTGGAACATCCAGGCCACCGTGTCTGGAATGGAAATCTGGTAGGTGGCCTTCCCCTCACCCTGCCGTGATTATCAAAGCATCACCTTTGGGCAATGACGGCAAAAGCATTCTCTGCATGTGCTTAAACATGTGCGCCTGAGCGGCCACCTCGGCGCGTATGTCGCACATATCTCACCCAGTCAGAGTTTCGAGGTCTAGCCAGCGCTCCACTACCTGAGCCAAGAGACTTTATGTCATCTGTGCGGCGGTGCGAAACCTCAGGACTAATTGCAGCATCTTGGATCCCCGCATAGCGCCATGCTGCCACGCTTTTCATAAGACACTCCTGACTGTGAAGACAGCGGTGCTTTTGTTCTTAGTATGTCCCGCAACTCCACTCGCAAATGCGGTGACAAAGCACCAATGCTGTCCTCGTTGAAGTTCTTCATGGCTGAAGACACCGCCTCACAGGCTCTGCTGAATTTCGATTGAACCTAGGCTTGTTTCAAAGATTTGCAGTTCGCCTGTAGATCGAGCGTGATGAGCTGAATCATGAGATCTGGCACTGACCTGAGCCATCGATGGCATGTTTCTGTCGTCTTGAATCCTGGGAACAGACTCAGCCGATGGCTGGAAGTACTGCACGTGAGGGAACATCGCCCAGTCGGTGTATTTGGACCAGAAGATCGAACGTCTGAGATCAGTCTGACAGATGGATATGCACAGGCCTTCTATCCCTGCCAAGGCCCAGGCTCCACATCCAGAGGGCCGAAGCCGTCAAAAAAGGGCGAGTAGGGAAGGCGGTCCTGTGCCACGAACCATCATGCCCGCAATGTCGGGGTTGCACATGCACACAAGGTTGTCAGGATGCACCTCTTCTGGAATCAAAGATGAGAGCGCATGGCCTCTTCCAGAAAGCATTGCCGGAACTGGAATCGACTCAAAACCAAGCTATGCTCCGAGGCGGAAAGGCCGACGAGTTAGGATCTCCTAGTCTTCTCTATCCTCGCCCTCTATCCCAAAGGAGTCCCTGTGTAAGCTGGAATGATGCACTACTCGCGACGGAAGGGGCCAACAGCTGCTGAGTGGTTTTAAGTACGCACAAGCAAGACTGACGCATTGCAGCATGTGGTGCCGGTGTCAGCTTAGTTCCAAAACGTAAAGATAAGGGGTTGTGGTGCCCATCAAGTGACATCATGACAAAGACGTGTGACGTGCGACGGAGCTTCCTCGGCACATGACTCGTGTTATCTCTTCGGCGTGGAGCTAACATGGTTTGGCTGGGTGAGGTACTCAAAGTAATCTAAGGAAGATATTATTAGGGGATATTAAGGGGATTGAAGATGATGGAAGTTGCATTATCGGCAATAGCTCACAGGTGGAAGGAAGCAAATCCATAAGAGTTGTTCGAGGCTCTCGGCAGGGCTTAAGTGTGTCCAAACAACCCAATATTGCCCGATCGACATCCATTCCTCACAAAAAGGGCAGGTGCCTTCCCCAGGGAAAATTCTAGGCTGCTCCAAATCTGGTCGCGTGTGCTGACCTAGCATATCACTGCTGGGTCAAGTCGTGTCATTGATTTCAAGCAGTGACAAGCAAAGGCTTCAACCGAACACGCCCCAATGCCAGAGTTGGAAAGGAACCTCGCCGCGACTGGGATGCGACATGTAAACTGAAACAAGAGCATTGAGATTTTCACAACGCCGAGGAAATAACGAAAGTTGGCATGTTCATCGAGTAGAACTCCCAGAAAAACATCAAGGAGGTATCATAAGGGAATCCCACCTTGCCGGTGCAGCCGGTTTAGCGATGCTGTTTGAACATCTCCCTTTCCGCACGAGGGGGTCACCACAGCACGGAACTGCGCCAAAGACCGGTATGAGAGCGTGTTGTTGTAGACCTGTCTCTGCATCACGCTGCATCCGCAGTAGCGACTGGGCCATGTCTACATCCGAGCTTGCAGTATACAGTCGGGAGAGTCTACGGTCTGCAATGCATGCCTCTTCTGTTGTGTCCGGGTTCCTTGGCTTTCGATGTAGCTGCAAACATCGCTGTGGCACTGGAGCATGCTTCATTGCAGGTATGGTTCAACAAGTTTGTGAACTGCACGAATTTCAATTTATACTGGGGATTCGCGTCCACAAAACGATCCAGAACGCACTCTTGCCATCCGCCACTAGTCCCAGGACGTGAGACCAGAACCTGCAAGGCACATGGTGGTGCGCTTGCGAGATACATGTCCAACCAAAACGCCTTGACGCTCCTGCCTCTGAATTGCGAAGTGGGTAGTAAGTAGCGTTGGTGTGTAGGCCATGGATTCGAAGAGTCGGGATTTTGAGACCAGTTTGCCATGCAACCTGCAGAGTCGTGCAATCACCGGCAGATCGCTGCGATGTCTGCGGGGCAGCGCGTTTTCAGGAAAATCAGCCATCAAGCAAAATCCTGCAAGCCTCCTCGGCCAAGTACGCATTGTTGGCTGCAAGGATGTTCCTCTCACTTTTTCCCATTTCGACGAAAGCCTCCAAGAAGGACGTGCGGTCGTCTCGGTGGACATACTGCAGTATCGGCAGACCTGCACCGGGACAGCCGACAGCCCACTTCCCATCAGAATTCGGTCGCGACTCAGAAAAGTCTCGCTCACTCTCGCCTAGGTAGGCAAAAATCGGCGGATGGGCGCCATGGATCCGGTGATGAGCTTTGGCCGCATCCCACAGCAGCCAGCACCACACGGCAGGGATCGAACACATCCACACATCCTTAGAGCCGTATCGCCTTCTTCCCTCCGATAAGACACCACCAGCAAGCAACAGCGCAGCAATCGTCAGTCTAGCGTCGGCTTTTGCAAGCTGTGGCATCATCTCTTTTTGAAAACTCTCCGAGAGCTCGGAAAAGGCGGCATCCTCTGCCTGCGTCAGGGGAACGCAATGTCAGCAACGTCCCCTAACGTGCGAGACAACCGGCCTCAAATCGTGTGGACCTTCGGGCGATCATGACAAACTCATTGCCATCTCAACAAAAACCGCCAATTAGCTCAGCCCAGCACAACCAATCGAGGTACTCTCGGTTTCGGCCAGATGCGCACAGCGATGGTCGATAGTTGGCACAGAGTTGCATGGCGAGTGAGTTGCCATGGAACTCAATGCCGTAGTCATGAAGGAAGCCTGAGTCCAGCAGCGCAGCCACCGGCTCGCCGCACAACGTGCAGAAGACGGAAACAAAAACACATCAGACATGTGGCATGTCACAGCGACGAGCTGCGAGTGATCATCGTCACCGCCTCACCGGCCGTCGAAGTGTGGATGCAGAACTGCCAGACGACGAGATGCTGCTTCGGAGCTCCGAGTCCACGCCACTCGTGAGGAGGACCTTGAAAGGCAACGCGAGATTCCCCTTTTTGTAGGTGTCGGCTCGGCCAAGGAGCTTTCCCCGGGAAGGAGGAAGAAGGGAGCGGCCCCGGGAGCTGATTTCAGAGCCTCCGCGGTACCACGCCAGGCCAGTCGCTCCTGAGATCTCTACGCCTCTACAAACATCGAACCGTCAACGGGCCCAGAGGACCTCTGACGAGGGTCGTAGTAGAAGGCTGAGCCGTACTGTCCAGGATGTGCATAGTCTGGAGCAGAGTTCAACGGGATCCAAGTACCGCCGGCGTGGAAGTTCACCTCTGCTAGAAGTGGCCCTCATCTCGTGCATGTCGCGTGGTCGTCTGTCCTCCTACCTCTACACGGTCTTTCCGATGGGTCTTCCTGCAGATAAGCATCCAGCACGAGGAATGAAGAGACCGGCCAGGAAGAGGACTCCAAGAAGTCAAAGGAGTGATAGTGGCCTTCAGGTTGAGGCGCGTTTTTGGAACGGCGAGAACTACAAGAACTGAATGAACCGAATTGCCTAGAAGGTGCCGCGCGGTGTAGACATGTCGCAAAGCGTCTCCGACCTCTCCGACAGAGAGGCAACAGACTCAGAAAGAGCCAGTGTGAGCGTCTGAGTCAGTCTGAGTACTGCGCATACTCTGGAAGCTTGTGCCAGGCGAGCACCATCAGGGCCGTCAGATATCCATACAAACAGAAGCCCGAGGGTGCCTTGCAGAAGACAGCCGCCAAAGCACTGCAAAAGCGCACGGCCCGACACCTGAAGTGCTTGGTATTCAGTCTTGGTATTCTCAAAGTAGTGCCTGATGAGGTAGCGCCTCTGCGTGATGGCATCGATCCTAGAGTGACTAGCTAGCTGCAATAGAAACTGTGGGAAGCACTCGAAGTTGTTTGAGTCCCGACCTAAGTGTGCTCTGCATTGCTGTGCTCGCTGCAACTCATGAAGCCTACAGCCAACCATGAACACTGGCACTCCTTGCCAAAACGTCTTCTCGACATGCTTCCACCCTGGTGCTGTGGTATTACTTAAGGCCGCGGCAATCTCTGTGCAATTCGGCGACGAAGTCAAAGCCAAGCTCTGAGCTGCTGCGGCACTCCTCCCCTTAGTCGATCGCACACTGCACGTGTCGCATGCGAAACTTCATTCCTGAACAGCGACCCACTGAAAGCTCAAGCTTCTCGACGCCAGAGATCTGAAATGGCTTCTAATGGGTGAATCTGAAGATTTCTGAAGTGAATGCTTCCTCGACCCTGACGTTTTGCACAGTCTGCGAAATTAGCAGCAACACGTGCACAAGCTCTGGGGCTGGCTAGCCATACAACCGGCATGCCAGAAGAGATTGGAGCAGATGTTGCGGCCAGAGTCAAAATGTGCAGGAGGGGAGCTCAAAATCAAGATGACACTTTCTGCCCTCAATCGACGGTCACTGATACTGCGCATATCACGGGGCAGCAGACGACCGACATGAAAAAGAACGGAGCTGGACGCACTCCGTTGAGACCCTTTGCTGCAGCGTTCACCGCACATGACCCCAAGAACTGACAGGCCCAGGTCGGGTCAAGTCACCGACGGGCAGAGCTGCACTCGCCCGTCTGGATGATCTCTTGGGATAGGCAGCATAAGCACCACTGAGGGAAGGGGAAGCCAGCCAATCAAACACACATCGAGGCATATCCGGTCGCCGCCGGCTGTCATGGTTGGGGTTTTCTCCCGGTTATTCCTTCTTCTTTGAATCTTTTCTCGGCCTTTCGATATTCCTTTCTTTGATGATACTGGTAGCTTGCTGGGGTCTCCAACCTGGTCTACCAATTTCGAAGATGATGAGCTGTTCAGGCTGTTCAGTCTGGATGCATTGACGTTAGTGCCTAGTGCAATCTCGGCTGTTTGCAGGATGGTCAGACCGGATATCAGTGTCCAATGCAAGCCTCTTCGTCGAGCTGGTACTTGCATGGACAGCCCTCCCCTGCTGATCATTCTCGCTGACAATCATTCCGAAAGCAGTAGCAGCAGTAACATTGATTACGCCATTACGCAAAACCCTTCCTCAGGTACAGGGTTTACACACACACACACACGGCCCCAGTAAAACAGGTTGCCGAAACTTCACAAACCGAAGAAAACGCTCCAAGTTGCAAACGGGCAAAAACCGATAATCTCTCTGCTGAGAAGACTGCTTTGCTTCCATTATCCGTTCACAGCTTGTGATGGCGGAAGTTCCGGTATCGCTTGGGCGATAACAACTGTTGCGACGAATCGTTCGTAAGCTTCTCAACTTGGAAGCTCAGGAAAGTTGTGAGTCTGTTCGGTTGTAGCCTCAGCAACTGCAGTCTCTTGTTGAAGATCCCGAACTTGGTGCTGTAGAGAATTGAGTTGAGCAGCTGAGCTTGCGGTATTTTGAGTGCTGAAGTACACACTCCCAAGCCACAGCAGAGATGGCTGTGGCATGCTATGGCCCACATGGGCTTTGTAGATAAGTCCCTGACCATGCCGAGATCTCGGGCAGACCCAGTGATTCCACTGCTCCTGGAGCGGATCACGAACTGACGAATTCTCAGTTCCCCTCTCACTCTCTCTCACGCCTCTATCTTCAAGGCCATTCTCTCCAATGCTTCTGACCTTTTGAAGCCATCGGCCACAGCCTGCGGCATTGAAGCATGGGAATTCAAGCACAATGCACTGAATACACAATTAGTACTGGCTTTCGCTGGCGACACTGACATGCACCGGAAAGGACCAGGTTTTCTGTTGGCAAGCACGGACTGCAAAGTGAAGTGCTGCACGTCCGTGGCGCTTCCGAACGTTGATGCATGGCTTTCTGTATGCATTTCCTAGATTCGAGATCAGGGCAACGGGTAGGGAAAAGAAGGTGCAGAGTGAGCCTCCGCTGCAGCCAAGCGAAAGTAACGCCACTCCTAGGGCCCGGGCTAAGCTCGGCTGATGTCCCATGCACTGTGCACTCTTGGCAGTCGCAAGCCTGAGGCCAGCCTTCTCCCTCGCAGTCCAACATGTGGGGCACCTGGCAGTTCCGTACCCCGCACTGTGCGGAATGTGATTCTCTCATTTCGGAGCTGTGCATGGTTGTCACGGCCTCCAACCCGTCTGCTTCTCGCCCACGTGCATCCTCTCTCCACAGGCCGGAAAACTGCTGCCTATGCAACAGCCAGTGAAGTCCTCTCCCAGTGTCCAGAACGTGACTTGCCTCACTGAACAAGCATCCGGGCTTGCAAAAGTCCTCGTTAAGCACAAGCTCGCTAAGCCAGCGGCCACAGCCACAGACATGACCAGACCCGATGCACCATTGCTAATGCAGTCACCAGGGGAGCTCTCAGGATTGCTGCGCTTGCAAAATGCAAGGAACTATATAACTATAACAGCGTCAAGCAGCCACCGTCTCGCATAATCCAATGCGGTCTTGATTCAATGAACACTTGCTGAAACGTTCGCCACGATCACTTGAAGATCATGCCGTTCACACTGGTTTGAAGATGTGTATGTTGACAAAAAGTTGCTCGCTCATGCCCGTTCTGACCACTGGTCAGCAAGATAAAGGCCGGTAAGGTGGATTCCTCCAGCATCCGCTGCGAAAAGCCGCCGGGCGCACAGCCCAAGTCCTCGCTTTCACCAGTGTCTGTGAGCAGTTTTCCGAAGACAGCCTGCATGTTCCCTTGCGTCCAGAAATGAGAACTTGTCTCTGAAGGCAGCAGGATGCTTCTCGATGGCCTCGTTCAGCACCTGCACACACCAGGCGCCAGGCCAAGGTTCTTTGGGACTGTTCCCCGCCTGGTAAGTCTTTGCGAAGTGAATCTGCGCCTTGCTACATGGTTTGCGTAGGATTCCGCTGTACGCTCGACATGCAACAGCGGCGAGCACGTCACGAGCACAATGTATTGCACACCCGCAGATTCGATCCAAGAGTGTTCATGTCAAGCCGCATGACTTCCACACTGCGGCAAACAGTTGAAATACCAGCACCACCACCACCACCACCGCCACCACCACCACCACCACCACCACCACCACCACTCCCACTCCACTACCTCTACCCATACAGCTACCGTTTACCACTACTGCTAGGCCTCGTGCTAATGCTGGTGCTCAAACCTCTGCACACTTGTTTTGTCACGAGCTGCGCTAAAGAGCGGAGTGGATTATTTGTCGCACGACGAACTGAACGAAAAAAGTGCGTGGCCGACCCTCCCACGACGCGACATGCCCAAAGAGGGAACAGAGCGGCAGCCACACCCCCTGGACACGCGCAGAGGAGGGCCGATGCACCCAATGGCACAAACCCGCAGCCCTCCCAGCTGCCCCCGCACAGGGTCAATATCCAAAACAGCCAGCTGGCATCCACCTCACCCTTTCGACGCAGCTAAAAGTAGCAGGCTCAGGAGTGAAGTGAAGAAAGCAGAAAGATGGACACAAGGTGGGTGGGCGGGGAGAGTCATTAGACTTGTAATCCGGCCTTGCTTTCAGAGCCAATGCTCGAACCTGCCGTAACGTGGGCACTGATAACTGGAGTTCGGAGAGTTGAGCCATGTTGAGCCATCCCATCACAAAGGTAAATTCGCCATGCCGTCCAGCGCCCCTTGAGGCACACACTAAAGACAGCTCGTTCGCCGAAACTCATGTGTGGCTCCACCCCTTCGTAAAGAGTACCACCGACATCCACCGATACGGTGCCGTGATGTTGAGCTTGGCGAGCAATTCATTCATTTCGTTGCAACTCGGGGCAAACTTGGCAGATGGGATCCCCTGGAGCTTTTCCTTCGTAATAATTGGCCACTGCAGTGCCGTCATCAATGTGCAACGATTCAACTGCCCCTTGTCACTGACCACTTTTGGAGAGGGGCAGAATCCAAGCACCTTTGCCCTTTGACAATGCGAAGTCTCCCACCTTGGCCGGAAAGAGCTCCCCAGACCTTGCAAAATGTGGAAGCCCAGGATGAAGAGGACTGCTGTGTCACCCCAACCCGATTCGAAGGCCAGCTGAGCCAAAACATAAACCAAAGCTACGGTAACGGCGGGGCTTTGGCTGGCAACACTCACCTCCCCGAGTGCCGGGAGTCGCAGGAACCTGTTTGGGGAGTAACGGTGGAAACCATCCTGGAGGTCGTAACCACGGGAACGAGGGCTAGTAGAAACACAGGAACCGCACCGGGAGCGTAACAGGAACTATCCCAAGAAAACCAAGCAACCGAAACTATGTTGGAACTCTTGTGTGGGGGACCGGTTTCGGTCCCCTACTTTGACACCATGAAAGCCTTATGCTGACGCCTATGTTTCGTTCGAGGCATATAGAGATTGGGGTTGAAACAGATTCACAGTCTGGGATATAGGATGCCAGTGGCAATACAGTCCTTGCCTCTGAAGCCACACATTGTTTCTTCATACTGTTTTTGTCGAAAGAATATGGATGTTTTATCTTACAAGAGGGTTCGTACTAACGCAAGTCGAAGTTGTCCTACTACGAGTACTACTATATGGTGGCGGGGCTAGGCTTTTGCACGCCATCGTGGACTGACCAGCGCCAGCTTGATGTGTTTTCTGGTTTGAAGGTTCAGGCTTTCAGGTTCTGGGACTTTGAGGTTGTAGAGGTATTTAGGAGGTTTAGGGGTTCAGTTTTTTGGAGATTAGGGTTGACGGGTCAGGTTCTAGGGTTCAGGCGTTGAGAACGGCTTTAAACGCTCGACAACGGCTTTAAACGCCCCCAGAACGGCTTTGGGGGTTTGGGGTTTCGGTCAGCTTAGCACCAGAAGTAGGACGAAGAAAGAAGTGACGGCGGCATGGGGGGTGTGACAGGAACTGGTGGTTGGTGTTACAGGATCGGTCCCCGTTCCCGTTACGGGTTCCCATTACGCACATCCTGTTCCCGTTACGGCAAACACTCTCACCTCCCCCAGGCTGCCGGAAGACGCCAACCGACCGCTTTACGCTCAACTTTCTCTCCTCCCTAGTGAATTTACCCGGGACAGCTTGCCCCTAGGCATCTCCCGAGGCGCGCTTCCGCACCCAGCGACTCGGTCCGTCGCCGGGATTCCATTGACTCTTCACCCATATCACCAGCAAACGCAGCCGCTGAAAAGAGCAGCTAACCGGCTCCTGTGGGACACTCGGAACTCGGCTACCGTGTCCATCAGCACGTCCTCGGAGGCCTCGCTACGCACCTTCAGTGCTGTCATCACGACAGGGTTTACACGTGAAGGCCCTGACATGGCGGCGGCTCTAGCCTGAAAAGCCGAAAAACTCGAGCTGCAGTGGTTTCTGCAGCTGCTTGTGTGTTTGCTTCCTAACTGGTAGCAAACACAAAAAGAACCTTCACATGCCTAACTTGTCACTGTGTGCACACGTGCACTGCCCCACAAAGGGAAACACCATGAGTTGTTCTCTAAGTCTTCCTTTGTGCGTTGGCGAAGATACCCCTTCCACGCAACAATTCCACCAATCCTTGCCGTTGGCATGTTTCTTCATGTTTCGTCGCTCCAAGTGCCGCACGCACGAAGTGCTATCTGCTTCAAGATACATCTCGTTCATCCGATGTAAGCTGTGCTCGCCGGGTCTGCCATCTTTGTTCTCGGTTGGACCTTCCGCCCTTGTGCACTCCAAGGCCCCATAGAGTTTCTGGGTCGAAACTGCCTGCCGAGAGAATTTCGTGCCGAACCCATGCTGCGCGAATCTCCAAGACTCCTAGACATCTGTCCAATTAACTAGCGAGGTCGAGTTCATCAGCGATAGCGTGACATGACGTGCTCCACTGCAAAGACAACAGCATCACCAGATTGTCCCCCGACAACGCTTGACCTCCACGTTGGATGGACAGGCGGGGTCTTTGGGCCAACGGCCCCGTCGGCCACTTACGCTGTTTATAACACGAAGCGGCGACAGAGGGAGCTCCCCAAACCCAAGTGGAAAGCAGAGAGGCCCAGGCCCAAGTGGGTAAAGGCACGTGTGACGCGCAGACCACGTGGCCAAGTGCACAGATGCTTCGCACCCGAGACTGCAGCGGTGCGCTCGTCCGCCGCGGTTTTGGGACCGAGATGGTCTACGCTGTTGGCCTGACACTGACCAGAACGATCATGCTCCGCACTAGGACCGCAATGGAAGTTCACTGCAGCTCTTTCTCTGCGGGTCGTGGTCATGCCAGCGCCACTCAGTTTGCCGATGGGCCTCAGTGACTTCAAGGCTTGAAACCTCAGAACCGACATTCTACAGAGCGACGCGGGACAGCCGTGGTCACAGTCAGTCGCAACTGGTTCTGCGAACACCGTCCGAGCTTTGAGGCCTACGCGTTTCTTGCGGGACGGGGCGACGCCACCCTCGGGTCGGAGCGATTCGGAACGCAATAAGGAGTGCAAACGGCAAGTCCTACGCGAGCCCTTTTTGGACAGCAGCTTGTTAGTTAAGTTATGTCGAAAGTCTCGAAAAAAAGATTTCTGTCGATCCACCTCGCGGAAGCCGTTTTTGAAGCGTCGTGCAATGTGCTTCACATACCTGTCATTCCCACGTCATGCTGCTGCTTCTACATCTCTACGGGTCCAGCAAGCCTGTGTATGGCATAGCTGTGCGGATTACTGTCATTGAAATCTGAAACGGTGCAGTAACTGATGTTACGACACGAATGCGACATGAGCATCAACTACACGGAACTTGCCACGTCGCCTCATTCGTCCTGTGCCTGGAGCTCGGCGGCGCTTGGACTGCAGCATGGTTGTTGCACGTCAAGTTTTGTGATCTCACGAGCAGCATGTCGAAGGCATCAAGCATTCAAAGCCTTCTTGGACCACTCGTAAGAGCGGATCTTCGCGGCAGGGTAGCCGCATGCAGCCTCAGAAGACATGTGTTGGTGGAGTTGCCCGAGTTGCCGGCACGACACAAACGAACCATCTGAATCTGCAGCCGTAATACGCATTTCTTGTTCTGTATGTGGTAGGAGCGCTTGCCACACCGTGGGCACAAGGCGTGCGTCCTTGTGAAGTCTAGCTTTTGCAGATGCTTCCTTGATGAAAACTCTCCCCAAAGCATCAACAACAACACTTCAGGTGCGCACTTCTTGTGGCGCTTCCCCATTGCCGGGGTCCCGTCACCACCTGTCTGCGTGCTCGGGTAACTTACATCGAGAAGTCGTACGGCCTGCAGCTGTGGCGATGTCAACTGTTTTGTGTACTGTAGCAGCAGCCCGCTGTGACCGAATTATGTTTTCATGTTGCGCGATCATATGCGACAACACAAGGACCACTAGCATGTTCGTACTGGAATAGGTGCAAGTCCACATCAGTGCAAGTCGGGCTCCTCCAGGCAGGCGAGATACGACCTCGTGACGTGACATCTGAGAAGTGGCCTTGTCTTGTCTGCTGACGCCCAGAGGAAGCTTGCAGAAGCAAGTAGGGCTGGTGCCATCAAAGTCGATCCCTCAGCAACCTGGACAAGGAGAACAAGCGTGACCGGCAATACTGTATGCACGGCATGTACGTGCTCTTACATGTATTGGCCTGGCATCCGCCGAGTGTCATATCATCTTCCAACCACCTAAGTTGAGGACTTGGCCGTGGGCCAGCTGCCCGGATGCCTTTTGTTATAATCCGTTCTCGTGTACAACGGTAGGATTCGTGCTGACCTCCGAAGCACAGCCCGTCATCTTGAATGCCCAAAGCTGCCTGGATGGCTGCATAACTGCCAATCCAGCACTGTGAAGGGCGTGCAAAGGCGAATAAGCACGTAGAGTTAGTTCAGCTAGGCGAAGGGGCCTTCACATCAAGAATGGAGCTGCTCTCCTCGCCAGGCTATGTCGAGAAAACGATTCGCACTCGACTGCTGGATGATCAGCAATGCGACGCTCTGCCTCCACGTGGAGAACCACAGAATCACCGGAAGCTGTCCTCGTGGATGATCAGGGCTCGTGACGTCCGAAACTAGGCGAGTATCTGAAACGCATCGCTTTTGATGGGAGAAGTCCTTGCAAACAGCTGCATGTTGCCTACGGCCAAACCCGACCCGCAGTCTAACCTGGTTTGGGCCATATGCCGAGGCGTGCTTGCGACCCAAAGACCACGAGAAGTCCGACTGGATACTGCAGCAGTGCCTGCGGCCAAGCATCGCCTTCCTGACAGATCGGAGGATCGGAGGCTCTGCGCATCGAGTACAGTCCTTCATGCAGCCTATGGCCCGTGGCCCGGTCCTCTGCGGCTTCGCCCCACCAGGATCCGTCCCAAGAGCCTTGGGCAACGCAGGCCGCAGCTTCGCAACTTCCTTGTGGTACACAGCCCCTAGTGCTTTGAAAGCTCTTTGTCCTCTCTGTCGTGTTGCGTCCAGGTGGGTAGTCAGCAAGACATGTCGTCATTGGTCTTGCAACGTCCACTGTCCGACTTGGCACTGGTGCTCTCCAACTTCATGCATTGCATTGCAGCATACTTCAATCAGTCCCTCTGAATCAGAAGACCACTATCCATGCGGACCACTCATGGCAGGAGAGCAACGCCCGGCTAGAAGCCATTTTCCGAGACTGAGTTCAAAGAAGCAGCATGCGCCTTCGCCTCGGAGGTAGCACATCACAGCAGGAACCCGCTGAGAAGAGCCTGAGACATCGGCACCACCTCCAGCCGAAACTCGAGCTGAGATAGAAATCGCTCAGCCATCCTGGCGACCGGAAATCTTTTCAAAAATCGCAGGGCCCGGGCCAAGTGCAACCATCCAGTACCCCGGAACAGTTTTTCATGCAGGGACAGGACGGGACGGACGGGAGGGGACGGGACCTGGACGGGACGGGCGGGACGGTACCCCCGTCGATGGCAGCTCCCAACCGCGATATCCTGTCTCAGAAAAGCAAATTCTTCGATAGCATCACGAATATGTGTTCAATGTCTCGGCGCCGACACATCTTGCGATGTCATATGAAGAAGTGGTTGTCGATATCCTTCTCCACCTTCGTCATCCAAGGCTCCTTGCTTGCCTAGATTGAACATGCCGGCGATCTATTTAGAGGGAGGTGAACGCGCATGGTCATGAATCACTGAGTCACCACGGTACCTACTGCTTGTCGCTCACCGAAAGGATTCAGAATCAACTGCAGTGCCCTTCTTCTGTCTGTTGTCTGTCAGATTTTTCACATAGCCGACATAGCCGCACTGGCGGCATTACCATGATTTGCTCTTGCGAGCGACTTCAGGCTTGCCAGGACCGCCCGCGTTGCGCTGTTGAGGGTGGCGGGCTATAGTACTCTTACGTGTCTGCGAATTCCATGCCAGTGCTGCGCGTCGTTGGGCTGCCACTCTAGCTGCGACCGCGCCTGGCACAGGCAGGTCATCATGGCAGCGACACACTTTCCACGCAATGACCAGTGCATACCAGTGCGCAATTTCAAGTTGAAAGGGCCTTGCTAGGACTGCTAGGACCTCGACTCAAACCTGTTTTAGGCTGGTGGCTGCGTCGACCGCCGCCGGCAGATTGCCCAGCCGCAGGAGGACCTTCAAAAGCTCCGAAACGGCACAGCACGGCACAGTGCCCTGCCACGCACCACAACCTTCCCACTACAAGTCAGCCTTGCTCTTGCAAAGTCGAGCATAGAAGAGGCGAGGATTGATCCTTGGCTGCTGTGCTCACAGGAACTGGCAAGCTGAGAGAAGAATCTCGAAAAAAAATTAGACTCGAGGATGTGGAATAACATCTTGGGTGCTTGGTAAGACGAGGAGCCTGTTGCTACAGATCGGCAAGAGGAGGCATCGAATGTAAGCATATCTTAAGCATCTGAGGTCGCGGCTGAAGAGCCTTCTCTAGCAACCCGAGCGCGCGCTGGTCGTCCTGGGCAGGGCAGTGGCTTGTCTCAGTGCCTGCGACGAACGATTTTTATTCGGATAAGCAGGAGTTCAGGAGGACATAGGACGGCGCCGCTATCAAGTGATGCTCAATTTCACGCCCAGTCCTCCCCAAAAAGTTCAGCTCCCAGATTGGCAAGTGCATATGGGTTCCTGGCATGTGAAACACAAAATCTCACAAGGCTGCCTGCAGCGTCAGATCAAAGGTTTCCACAACAGTCCAGGACCGGTCAAAGCGGGCTCGAGCCACTCGCTGTCCAGCTCGATGGCCCGTTCCAGCAGCTCCATCTTCTCGGATCTCACAGGCACACGTGATCCCTTCTACAGGGCGATCTGTGCATCGTCGCCTGACGTGGACGAAAAGGGTAAGGCCGTTGACCTCCGGACAGCATCGACGAACTGGTGAACGACAAACGGCCCTAGCCGATAACTGAGCTTCCAACAGCGTATGAACAGTCCGGGCACTGGCGATAGGCTTGCCGGTAAAGCTCTTTGGCCTACCCGCATCAGGAGCAAGACATCGACACAAGAGCTTGGTCTGTGGACGCATGGAGATCAACAAAAAAGACAGTGATGGAAAGGTACGCAAGAAGGATGTGAAGGTCGGAGAGCAGAACAAAAGAAGTGGAGACGAGGAGGGCGTTCCATGACAAAGCCCAAGTATGCCCAAGTAGCAGGCGGTAGCCTCCAACAGCAGCCGCTCTCTTAAAGCTTCGATTCTGGAAGCGCTGTCCTCCGCCTAGCGACGATTTCCGGTTTTCCTCAACACAGCAATGCCACTTTTCTGGTGCCTCTTCACCTTCCACAGGCCTTCCACACAGGTAAATGGTGGCACGGCTAGCGGCAGCCCTATGATGCAACGTAGCGCCTCGGCAGCCGACCCGCGTCATCGCTGTCGTTCCTGCCCCGCAGATTTAGCTCATCAGTGGCTGATTGGCAGTCTGCCGACAGCAAGGCATATCCAAGCCTCGATCCGACACCCTCGCCTTGTTCAGGCGGCTGTGGCTCCAAGGCAGGGCCTGGGCGCTGCACCTGATCACCGTGGTAGCCTTGGTCCCTTCGCTCCGATCGATTCGTCTCTTCCCCCGGCTCCGCAACGACCGTCGCCAGAGGTGGACGACTAGAGGGAGACATCGGCGAGCGCGAAAGAAACATCGCAGGATTCGGTTCTTCTTCCTCCTCTTCTTGGGTGCCTCCGTCAATGACGGCCGGAAGTGGGGTTGTTGAGCTGGAACTGTCACGCGAGCTCTGCTCCGGCTGACGAACGGTAAGCAGAGACACAGCCCTACCGTAGAGCGTGTCTGCCAAGCGGCATATTGCCAGGGGCCGCCCTGGCAGCAGCCGTATGAGGGCACGCAGATGCCCCTCAGCTTCTTCAAAGCTCTTCTGCTCGTAAAGTTCCAGGCCCTTTGAGAAGTGCCAAGTGCTTGCAGCTGCACGAAGGTGTTTCCAAGGTCCGGGTTGACGAGCCAGCTCAGGATCTTCAGCGGGGCGCCACCGTGCATGTGCCGGAATGCGCCCTTCCAACTCTTTCATTCGCCAGGAAGCGCTGTCCCAAAGTAAGGGGGATGCTCCATGCCCAAGGAGCCGCTGTGAGCAGGCAAGGCACGAAGCTAGATCTGAAAAACCCAAGTAGTCCACGGCACCTATCAGAGAGTCGGCGTTGGCATCGCCCAGTGACTCTGCCAAGCAAGGCATCCGCCCCAGCGAGGAACTTTGGCGAGGGGCTGTGGAGCGAAATCAGGCTAAATGTTAAAAGAAAGCTGCATGGCTTCATGGAACATACTCAGGCTGAGGCAACCAACCTGTAGACACTATCAAACTAGCTGCTCAAAGTCACGAGTTGAAATCGGAATCGACCTGGCTTTAGCAAGATGTGACCTACCGTGAACTGGAACACACAATCGCGGCTGCGCAAAACCTCGGGGTGGAACCACCGTTCAAACTACGCCAAAGCTGGCATGCTGCCACCTCCTGCGAGATATGCAACATCAAGCTTAAGCACTCATTTCTGGGTGCCTCGAATCGAGGCGTGCCCTCTCGGCGCCGGGCAAGCAGCATCAGACCATCCAGGGTGCCAAACACCTGTGGCACGCGCTTGCTTGGGCGAATTGAGCATCAAAGTGGTGGCTGCTTGGCCAAGTTCATTTTGCACCAGGGATCTATCGGAGGCCAGATGCGAGTCTCACTGAATGATGCCATCTGATGCTATTTCACCACACAGCTCTTTACGGTTCTTTCGAAGCGGTGCTTTACCACCCCTTTTATTTCCGATATTGCTCTGAGAGATGGCGATTCCTTTAGCTCATGACTGCAAACCCTGATTCGAAGGTGTTGCGGCGTTGCGTCAGGGCTTCGCTCCCCTCTTCCAGGATGATGGGTACTGTAGGAAGTGGTTTTATTCCAGCCAGTCCGACACCCAGATGCAGTTCGGCTGCAAAGAGCACAGCACTTCGATATGTCTGCGACTGCAAACTTGGGGCTACCACTACAGATCTCCATGCAGGAGCGGCGAGCTAGACACAAAGCGAATGTGCCTCCAGAGTGGGACTCCCAGCTACGGCTGTCCCCAATACGAATGCCAAATAAATGACGGTCCGCTTGCACATTTCCAAGAGGGAATTCAGGGCACTGCGTGTCTTCTTGCGAAGCTACAAGCACTATCCGACGCCAGCTTCGGCAGCCTGGCCACATGGTAAAGATCTGTGCGTATGAACGGAAGGCCTGACGCTGGTTGAAGACACGGCACGCAGCAAATGGTCAAACGGATTCCAACGAGACGTCGCGGTTTTACACGCCTGGCGTCTCTCAACACCCCAGGTTTCTGCATGCGTTTGATGCTTTACAGGGTTCGTTGCGATGAAAGTTTCGCGGCAGGCGTGAGCAAGAACATGCAGCACTGCAGGACCTACCTGAAGCGATGTTCTCCTCGCATTGAACTGAAAGTGTGGGCCGCGAGTGATACTGTCTGGAAGCGGTGACACAAAACTCTGCATGATCATGGTCTCGTTTCAGGCGCCATGTGCACAGAGCCCGGTATTGTCGAAGGATAGGCACTAGTTTAGCGACTACGCCTGACTACGCAGCGTCTTAGGCTGGTTCCATTAAACTTGATTGATCAGACGAGCTTCAGTGCTTGCCCACTTACACTCTAAACAGGCTTAGTCGAATTGTGGATGAGATCGTCATCATGCGACCGGCCTTCATGCCATGCCCACGTCGCATCCTCGTGCCACGTGTGTCCTCTGAAACAGGACCGGCAGCTCGAGCTCTTTTTCCGTGGACCGGGAGACCTTGTGCAGCGAAGCTTCCAGCATGCCAGCCTTCGCCGTGGTAGTAGCCCATGTCTCAGTGATTCAGTCGCAGACAAAATGCCAAACTGGACGAAGATCAGGTATGGGAAGACTGAGACGGGCACTGTGGCTAGCATCCATCGATGCGTCATGCCATCGTAGCGGAGCTTGGACCGGTCATGGACTTCGTAGATTTGGTGTACAACAGACTAGCTTTGGGGAATATTGCTCTGCAAGCCTATGCTGTGATAACAAATCTCCTTGGCAGGTCGATCGTGCTTGTAGATGCTGGCGACATGCTCTGCGACCACTACACCTGAGCAAGCTGCAGAAACGGATCCCAACATGGCACGGACCGTCATCTCTCTTCTCTCATCTTCATTGCTGTATTCTATGGTGAACGAGCACCGCGTCCCACGCTTTCGCCGCAGCATGCCGCAGCCAGACATGTTTATGTACACTGCAGGGCTGGCCCTGCACATGGCGGACGGAAAGGGCTACAGCAGGTCGTCGTCCTGACAGAAGGACTGGGCTGATTTGTGAAGACAGGATTGCACAAACCAAGATTCCACAGCGAGGTGTCCTCAAAGGGGTTCTTCCATTCCTTGACTGTAATTGAGAGTCGTCTGCCCAAGGGATCCCGCGTCCCCAGTTATGCGGCCTGACGCTGGGGCTTTGCAGCATCCACCCAAGCTTCTCCTCCAACTCTCGCCAGACACGTGGCAGTGCAGAACTTGCGACACAGGATCTGTTCTCTGTGCTATTCGTAGTTGCGCTTAAAGCTTCAAGCGCTGCCGCCGAGATTACGCAAAGGCACCCAACCCAAAAGAAACACCACATTGCTACCTTCATCTTGTGCATTCCCCTGCCAACATTTGCTTCAACGGCGAATACGGGATTACCACGGCCTGGCTGTTTTGAACGGCACTGTCCTTCCAATCAATGAAGGAGCTTAAGCATATCGAGCATTTTTCAGTTAATATCAATGCAGGCGATGGCGAATTGTTTATGCCAGTCTGTTCGTGCAGCCCTGAATCTATGCTGATGTTGATGGCAGCCATGATTTTACGACTTTCATCGATCTTGCAGGGGGACGTGGGATGAGATCACGGATCACATCCAACGGAGCTACCTCATCTCACGGAAAGCAGAGCTTGGCCAGCCCGGTATACATGCACTGACACCGCAAAGGGCTAATCCCCGGACCTCAGCCGGCAGGAACCAACACGTAACACTGTGACAGTACATGAACCTTGAAGGATGTCACACCCGAAGATCATCTCCTGCTACATGAGAACGGATTGGAATGTAATGCACCATCTATATTGCCGAGTTATTCTCACATGTCGCCTTTGTCGCCCACGGGCTTGGGCATTGTCACTTTCCGGGTTGGAGTCGGAAAAAACGAACTGAACAGGAAGAGCTGTCCCAGGGATCGTTGTTGGCGCGGGCAGCACCAAAAGAAGAGTGAGCGCGAGTCTCTCTAAAGTACAGCACGAAAGACTCGCATGTTTTATTGACGCTTCCTGTCTCGCCCGTCGACGCCACTGACGACGACGACGAGGATGTCTGAGCTCTCTTTACTTTTCTCGTTTAGGCTCTCCCTCTTCCTCCTCCTCCTCCTCGTCCTCCTCCTCTCCTTCCTTTTGGTTTCGCCTCTTTGCTTTGCTAGGAGCTAGAGCCAGGGTCCCCCTGTCTCCCCTCTCGCTGTCTCGCTCTCTCTCTCGCTCTGTGCTTAGGCGTCCAGTCTCAGTCTTGTCTAGTTTCCCTCGAAAGAGGTGTGTGTGTGTGTGTGTGTGTGTGTCTGTCTGTCTGTGTGTGTGTGCAGAAGCCCTGATTCTCCACTAAGGGTAGGTAGTAACCAGGATTTTGAAAGTTACGATTTCGGATGTGGCATGAGATTAGGAATCACAGGTAAACTCGCAGCATGACATGCAGCGAGTTTACCTCATCTAGTTTCGCCAGATCTGTGTACCTGCACTGATACTGCACTGATATCACAAGAGACTAAGCAACGGCCCTCAGGAGTGACAGTACGTGAACGTTGCCAGAACTGGAAGGATGTCACAACCTCAGGCCATCGCCCGCTACATCGGGCATAGATTGGAATGTAGTGGAGGAGTCGTACATTGACACGACTCCTCCAGACATGTCGGAAGCGATTTCTGAAACTTGATCCGCCAGCCGCCTTAAACTCACGTTTGGTTACTTTGCTTTCTGTTTCAATTGGATGCTGGTGTCCAGTGCGAAGACGCCGACACGCCATGTTGCACGCTGTACAGATATGACAACCCAAGCATTGATGGCCTGGGTCTCGAAGAATGTCAGCCCCTTTATCCGTCGCCACATCATCCACTTGGGCCACGGATGGACCTGGTGTAAGGAAGTTGTCCAACCCTGTCTGCTAAGCTACTAAGCCGAGGCGACCTTGTGCAAATGCACCAAATCGACGCATGTGGACCTCTACGAAAAGGGTCACCTCCGGCAACATGCATGCAGCGAGGGCCATCCCAGTCCCAGTCCGCCTCATCTGGTCTGGACAAGTATGGAAAATCACCTCTGGACTTCAGCTCTGCGAAGCTGGCACCCTTGTACCTGTGGCAGTGAGTCTTGTACGGCTTTGCCAAGCCGCCCTAGGAGATGCTTTGCAATCTTGGGGGCGCAGCTCCATAGTCCAACAGCACATCTTGATCCAAGATTGGGCAGCACGCAAGCAAGGCAGGGTGCATGTTGATACAGTTGCTCCTAGTCAGCCGCGAAAAGCAGAAGGGGGCACAATAGCTTGAGCTGTCGTCGCAGCTCTTCAGGAACCATCGTGTCACCGCTGGACTCCAGAATCGTTATCTGAGCAGGTGCTGGTTGTGCTGCATCGTACAGAAGCGTCCATCCGCACAGGCAACTTGCGATGCGAGGTACCAGCATCGATGTCATTAAAACTGCAGAAGTGTTTTTTTGGCCCCCAACCATGTGCTAGTGTCCCCCCATGTTTTTTTAATTCCCTACATGTTCAAATCAGCCCCGACTTGTGTTTTGTGGCCCCGACCCCTCGTATTCCGCCCCCCTCCCCCCCGGCACCCCCGCTTAATTATTATAATTAATTATTGTAATCAATATTACTATTGTTAATAATACGAATGTCAATGACTGCTTCCACTGATACTGTACTGCTACTGCTGCCGTTACCGCTACTCCTACTGCTACTGCTGCGGCTGCGCAGCCCTCCCTATTTGCAAACACAAGATCACGAGTTCTGAAAGGGTCCATATGGGTTCGGTTGATGCTGACAGTCGAGACTCGAAATGAAGCTGCGTGCCTTAAAGCCTTAAAGAAGCACAGCGGGTTGGGGAAGGTCGAAGCCCCACCACAATTCCAAACAGGATGTCCGTATGATGGGTTTCAAAAAAGTTCTATGAACGTCTACTTGACGCAAGTCTTTGATGGGGCGATGTTCTTGAAAGCAAGCTGGCACGGCGCGCATGAACTGCGAACCCAATCTCTGACACCACATTATCATGCAGAATGGAAGACATCGTCGGCATGTGCACCTTCGCGATTTTTGGGCTCTTGCAGCCACGCTTGACTTTCTAGTTGTCACCACGACTGACGGTGCGGAGGCTCAGACTCCAAAACTGCGTGATGGCGACTGAATTGAGTCACATGGAAAAACCTCACGCACAAAAGCCCATCTTACCTGTTCCTTTGCAAACACCGTGTCTGCGTCGCAGGTTCTGCAAGGTTCCATATGTGCTTTGATTTTTCTGGCCGGGTGCCATAGGGCGGCGCAGCGCCACTCCATTTCTAAACAGAGTGCCTGTATGACTGGGCAATTCCCATTTGTAGGATCTTTCCTTGCTGCAAGCTCTTCTTGACAGCAGGCCTGCGGCCGGCTTGGAAAGAAATCGCGGGGGTTGGGATGGTTGGGGGGGCGCAGCCGCCCCCATTTGCAAACACAAGGCAGGATGCCACGGGGCGCGCAGCCGCACCCAAGTTCCAAACCGAAAACTTGCATGATGGATTCTCATAAGTTCGTGCTTCAATCGGAAGATCGACATGGACAAAAGCTCAAGCACAGAAACCTGTATCACCTGTGAAATGCGAAAAGGAAGCGGGGGCTGCTGGTCCGGACAGGTCACATATTGCCGTGGTGAGCGCAGACTTGATGGGTCCGCTGCGCTTGACTTACTTGCAGCGACAGTTCTGCCAGCAGGCCTGCGGCCGGCTTAGACAGAAAGCGGTTGTTTCTCTTCATGCGTATAGGCAACACCAACAGTACCTTCGCAATAGCTGGAAGCACTATGAAGAACCCAAAAACATTCATTTTCTCGTGTTTCTCACTATTGCCGGCCTAGGTATTTTTTCCGTAAGATGCATCTTCTATGAATTTAGAAGCAAAAATTCACCCTAAACCTAAATTCAAAATTACTCTTTGCTCGCGACGGCTCTGAAAAAACCTAGGTTTTAGGCCAAAACCGACAATCCAGAAAATCATTAAAGATGCATGCACGCCTCAAAAACGACTTTGATGTCAAAAATGTGAAAAAACCCTATGGAACCTGCAGAACCTGATTTTGAGTATTCTGTCAAAACGCCAGGCTTTGCCGGCTTTTTCAAAAGCACCTCGCGCTATTTCGGGAACGGCTATTGGTCCGCCGCCACTGGCCTTAAAGGCAGAATCCCAAGCCCAAGAAGTGCCGGTAAACCTATATTGAAAAACAAATCACTTGTGCTGTGGCTCGGGAAAACCTAGGTTTTGACCCTCGAAGCAAAAGCCCGAAAATCCATGCTAGCTGCATCAGGCCCTCAAAACTGGATTTGCTTCCGAGATTTCTGCAAATTCTATGGATCCTGCAAAACCTGATTTTGCGTATTCTGCCAAGGAAAGAAAGCGAAGGGGGTCTACACAAACACTTTCTGCATGTGTTTGGACTTCGGGGAGGTGGGGGACATTCGAGGGCCCACACTCCACGAAAAGAAGGGCGGAGGGGGGGTCAATAAAACACGGTTCCCAAATGCGTTTCCTGTGTTTCTTTCCGCGGACCATGGCCCTGTCCCGGGGGGGGTGGGGGCGGCAATCAAGACATGTAATGCTTTTTTGGGTGTTCACAAAAGCAAAGAAGCAAGATACCGGGGTGAGACTGGAACTTACACGACAAGGTGCCCTGTGTCGGGGAGGGGCGGGGGTCCTGAGGCGGAGCATGGCCAGCCCTGTGCAGTGTGGCGGAAGGGCGGGGGGGGGGGATCAAGAGATGTTTTGATTTTTTTGGTAGGTTCGAGGGGGCAGAAAAACAATGTTCGGGGCCAGGATGCGGGGTCAAAAACACACGGTTTCCAAGTACAACTCGTGGGTGCCATTGGACGGAGCATAGCCTTGTGCCGTAAGGGGGAAGGGAATCAAGACATGCTTTGCAATACTTTGGGGCCCACGGCGACAAAAAAACGTTCCGGGGTCGGGGAGAACTGTGCCGGGGCCAAAAAGCATAGACCAAAGGCCAAGGGGCTGAAAGGAAATGGCAAGTAAAACCATAGAACCCCTAAAACCCTAAATTCCCAAAAACCCTAAATTCCCAAAAACCCTAAACCCTAAAACCCTAAATTCCCCAAAAACCCTAAAAACCGTAAAAACCCTAACTCCCAAACCCCTCTAAAGTCATACAAAGGCACCTCCTCGGCTAGGTCTTCTGCCAGGGCTCGGTCCGTCATGCGCCCATGGCAGAGGAGGCAGCATTACTGGGGTTCTTGTTAGGGTTTAGGGTTTAGGGTTAAGGGTTTAGGGTTTAGGGTTTAGGATTCTATTTAAGTTACCATAATAAGGAAAGCATATTATTTACTATAGATCCACATTATGGTAGCTTACATTGAATCCCTTAATAGGGTTTAGGGCTTGGGGGTTTAGGGTTTAGGGCTCGGGGTTTGGGGTTTACAGGGCTTGGGGTTTAGGGCTTGGGGTTTGCGGCTTGGGGTTTGGGGTTTAGGGCTTGGGGTTTGGGTTTAAGGCTTGGGGTTTGGGGTTTAGGGCTTGGGGTTTAGGGCTTAGGGTTTAGGGAAGCTAAAAGGGATTTCGCAAGGTTTCTGCAGCGGTGCTATTATAGAGTCTTGAATGCCCCTTAGGTGTAAATAATGGGGTTCTAGAAAGGTTTGGGGGTGTTCGGGCTACGCACCTTTAGGGTGATGGGCCTATGCGGATGAAGTCTGTATGGCGGTAGGGCTTTGGGCTTTTCTGCGTTAGGATTGCAAGGCTCGAGTTTCACCGAAATCCCCGGGCAATAGAAAAGTCAAGTATAGTTTCTTTGAACGTTAATCCTGAAACCCTATAAACCCTAGAAAGCCTACACCCTAAACTTCCGCGTGTGTCAGCTGAGTCACTCTGAGGAGCTGTCATATGTGCCTAAAGCGGGTCCAACCGTCTAACCCTTCCAAAGCCCAAATAAACTCACATGGATAAAACCCCTGCTAGAACCCTTTATACAAACACTAAAGCCTAAACCCGAAACCCCTAGACCCAAAGGCCCTTTAAGTGACCCAAAGCCACACTTAACCCTAGCACCCTGTGAGCCCGGTATATGAGGGTTTCCGAAAATAGGGGACCCTAAAATAGTACCCTAAATAGTAGGATCCGTATTACAAGGACCCGACAATAAGGTACCCTAAACCCTAAACCCCTAAACCCTAAACCCCAAACCCCAAAATAAGGTACCGTAATTGTCGGAAACTCCCAGATCGGAAGGTCCCATATGAGACCCTGGCTCCCAGCACTGGGCCGCTTCGGGCTCGTTCTGCACGGATACCTTCGTAGCGAAAAAGAGACAGGGTTTAGGTTTTAGGGGTTTAGGGTTTAGGGGTTTAGGGTTTAGGGTTTAGGGTTTAGGGGTTAGGGTGAAAAAGAGACCATGGGGTTTCAGCACTCACACTCGGACATGCCTGGGCGAGGTTACTGGTACGACCACAGGGTTTAGGGTTTAGGGACCCTTAAACCCTAGCGCGTACGGTTTAGGGTTTAGGGTTTAGGGCTTAGGGTTCAGGATGTAGGGCTGACCTGTAGCCGAAATGACCTACCTAGGGTATTTTCCCCTCCTACTGAACCTAAACCCTGAACCCTAAACCCTTAGCCCTAAACCCTGAACCCCAAAACTCCTGAGCCCCGAAGCCCGCGTCAAGCTATGTGACCTCTCCTAGGGAGCTGAAAACTCATCACGAAGCGAAGGGGTCCAGGGCTGAGAGTCTTTAGGATGTCGGGTTTAGGGGTTTANNGGGTTTAGGGCTTAGAGTTTTTGGGGCTTCGGGTATGAGGCTGCAGGGTTTACGGAGCAAGGGTAGCTTGCATAAGGCCCTTCTGGGACGATTCTGCAGATACTCACGTGCTAGATCCGTCTATCTGAATCACTCTGAATGATTTTTTGGGGGGTGTAGTGAACCCTAAACCCT
>CAJNJA010009430.1:239-14797 GCA_905231915.1 Symbiodinium necroappetens | reverse complement strand
GATAACTATGTTCCAGCTTTCTGGCTCACGCAAATGTGTAAGTGTACCACGAAAATATGTATGTGTAGCAGTGCAAGGACAGGACTGTTTTGATCCCAACCGTAGTACCTTGTTTATGGGATCCTTAAGGGAGGTGGTTCTAAGAGGGGTATATAACCCAATAATCCCCAGTTCTCCCTAGCGCTCCCTTAGGTTCCCTGAAGCTCCCTAAGGATCCCTAGAACCCTCCCCGCTTGAACCACCCTCCCTTAAGGATCTCATAACTTGTCTTGGAGAGGCCAAGTTTGAAGAAGAATCCCACGGCAAGAAAACTAGGTAACCGAAAGCAGGAACTTCCACGGTTCAGGGTTTAGGGTTTAGGGCTTAGGGCTGCCAGGACTACTATCAGGCCTGTGTAGCTACAGGAACAAGAGTTGTATGACGAGCATGCCAACATCAGCAGGGCTGAGAACTTATGCTTCTTCCCCAGTAGCACCGTTCTTCTTCAAGATCTTTGAAAAAATTGAGAAGCTGACCTTAATCCCACAACCCTTCGCCTCAAGTGCCTGAACCCCGAAACCCTACACCCTAAATCCTGAACACCCCACCAGACCTTCCTGCCAAACCAAACCCTAAACCCTTGGTTCCTGAGTAGCCTCTTTATAATAAGGGTACCCTTTTTCCTACTATTCGGTTTTAGTAAGGGGGCCCTAAAATAAAACGGGCAAAAAGGGTACCACTCAAGGACCTAGAACCCTAAACCCCAAACCCTGACACCCAAAACCTTACACTGTCACCTTGAGAACTGAGGTGAGTGCTGAGAAGAGCAGGCGACCTGTGTGGCCAAGATCCGAGTAAACCTGGTTCAGGGCTTTAGGGTTTTGGGTTCTAGGGGTTTGGAGCTTTAGGGCTTTGGGCTTTGGGGTTCTAGGGTTTGGAGCTTTAGGGCATTAGGGTTTTAGGGTTTAAGGAAGTCGTAGAAGAGCATGATCCAAAGTGTGCGCTGCTTTTGCTCCTGCCAACTGCTAGGCAATGCAGCATTGTACGTTCGATTAATATCACCACTGCCTTCGTTTCTGCGGCTGCTTGACATGCATAACTTTGGGGACCCTAACATAGTAGCCTAAATAGTAGGATCCTTATTGCAAGGATCCCAAATTAAGGTACCCCTTATTTGGTTTCCAGCATGCTGTGGCTTTAGGATTTTAGCTAGGCCAAATGTACAAGGCTGTAAGGCCAAAGAGTTTGAAGTTCTCCCGCTGGATGTCTAAGATCAGGAGCAAAGGCAGCAACAAGAAGAGCTAAACACCCTAAAGCCTAAACCCTAAAACCTAAACCCTCAACCCTAAAACCTTAAACCCAAACCCTAAAACCTTAAACCTAATCCCTAAAACCTTAAACCTAAACCCTAAAACCTAAACCCTAAAACCGAAACCCTAAACCCCAAACCCTAAAACGTAAACCGAACCCGACCCCGGAGCAGCCGGAAGACTGCTCTCACCGCTTCAACACTGGCCCTGAAGCCTAAACCCTGAACCCTACTTGGAGCATCCACGGACTTAGTAAGTAAGGCTCTAAGTACCTTCATTGGTGATTTGTGTACTTATAAGCATAGTTTCCCTAGTTTCGAGCTTTGTTTCCGAAGTCTCAGGATCTGGTAAAAGCTGGAGTCTCAGCCGCCTCATCACAAGATCTGAGGTCCCCCGTCACAGTGAAGAAATACTTGGCCGGCCTGGGCAAAGTGGCTCGGCTTGGCTTCGGACGGGCTTTTCGGATTCACAGCTTTAGTATACAGTTTGGTGGTCTATGATGGCAATATGTTCGTTTTCTGACCTGGGACTTTAAGGGCATGTTTTTTTTCTGAGTCAAGTCTTCAGACTTGACTCAATAAATCGTCCTGTGAGTGGCCTTCAACACTGAAGCTTCGATTCGGGCTTGGGCTTCAACCCTGCGCAACACAAGTAGGTAGTTAGGTAGTACATACCGGCATATACACCTATGAGCAACACTTTAAGCCCGATCAGCCGCTTCTAAAGACTAAAGAAGTCCGAAGGGCTCGAACCCCAAAAGCCTAAACCCCAGCAAAGGGGCCTGCAGAATGGAAACCAGGCTTGGGGGGGGGTTAGGGTTTACGGGGTTTAGGGTTTAGGGTTTAGGGGTTTAGGGTTTAGGGTTTAGGGAACAATACTCTAAGGCAACAATAGTAAATATCTGTACGTACTCGGAACCCTGTATTAATATGACTCAAGCAAAGACAGGCTCTCTCGCCGCTCTTGACGATTGCACATTAAGGCTTAGGGCCTTGGGCCTGGTGTTCTGTGCTCCATTGCAGGCTTCGGGCACTGTGCTCGTCCCTCTTCTTCGGGAAAGGTTCTAGGCGTGCCCATAAGGGTAGTTCTCTAAATCAGGGTCCCTTTTAGGGTCCTTTTTATGAGGGTGCCCTACTATATTGGTGACCTAAACAGGGACCCTAATTTATAGAACTACCCATAAGTCTGTCTTGGTTTCGGGATGGCTATGCACGACCTAAGGAGCCGGCAGATTTCAATCCGTAAGTGCTTGAACCTTTTCCCATCGAGGGTCTGGGGTTCAGGACACCGTATATACTCGCCGTACTCCTTCTAAGGTGTAGCAACTGAATCCCCTAGCCCATCAACCCCTGACGGTTTACCCATGGCCAGTGGTCGGTTCTGATGCTGTCTCTGTTGACCTTCATTCCTACCTATCCTTTCTTTTGACATGTCTTCTCTGCTTTGCCCGAAAGCCTGTAGACCCCACAACCCCAACCCCGAACCCCTAAACCCTAAAGCCTTAACTCCTAACCCAAACCCCAAACTACTCAACTTTAAGCCAAGGTCTACTACGTCGAGGCATCCTCGTGCTTCCCTTGAAAATTTCGAGTTTGAAAAGTTCGAAGTTTCACGCCCCTTTGATTGCCTATAATACCACGGTGACCAAACCTTCGAACTCCAGCGCCTTTCAACCTTCCTTCAAAGTTTGAACCGTTCCAAACTCCTAAGTTTGAGGCTGGCAAACAGAAACTCTCCAAGATTCGAGTTCGAACGACCTCGCTCGGGACATGATACTAAACCCTAAGCCCCAAACTCTAAACCCAAACCCCAAACCCTAAACCCAAACCCTAAAAGCACCTAAACCCAAACCCAAACCCTAAAAGGCTCTAAAATCTAAACCCAAACCCTAAAGCCACAAGCCTATCTTGTCCCTCCTAAACCGAAGCTTTTCCGAAGGGGCACTCCAACATGCTGGAGCGAAGGGCACTCTCCTGAGTTAGGGTTTAAGGTTTAGGGTTTGGCGTTCTTGGGGGTTCTTATATGACTTAGGAAGAAATTTAAGACCCTTCAGAGTTAAAATAGAGTTTTGGGGTAGACTTTATAACTACTAGATAGGGGGCTCCGAGAAAATACTATTAATGTAGAGCCCCGATTCATGAACCCCTCACCCTTTTAAAGGATGATCCTTCGGATGCTCGTCTTCAGGCCTGTAGATAGAGGGTTAGTAGTCATGAAAAGTCTGCATTACTGGAATTCCGACCCTGTTATCTTACCCTAAACCCTAAGCCCCACCGACCCCCATCGAAAACGCCCCAAAAAGCCGTATGTCACATTATGTTGAGGGATCCTCCGTGGCCCTGCCGGGTAGTAGCTTTACGAGGTTGGCGCAGCCCCCTTGAGCCCTGAACCCTACACCCTGGAACAGTAGGCGCCTTAATCATCGGAACAAGGTCTTCGGGGTAAACGATGTCTACGACAATATGATTCTAGCAAAGAGCCCTGAGGTTCATCCTCAACCCCGAGTGCAAGATCACAAAGGATTCCAAAAGAGTGAAGCTTCTCTGGGTGTCGGTGTCCGGTTGAGGGTGTTTGAGGGCTGAGGTCAGGAAACAGGCGAGGCTTTAGCACATGAATAATCTAAACCCTAAAGCCCTAAGCCCTAAACCCCTAAACCCTAAAGCCCCTAAACCCTAAACCCAGTAGGCCTGAGTGCTTAGGAGTTTCGAGCTGAAGATGAAGGCGTGCTAGGGTTTTGGGTGGGAGTTTTGTATATACACTGAGGGTTTAGGGAGGTTTAGGGTTTAGGTTTGGGGTTTAGGGTTTAGGATTTTCGACTTCGGGTCTAGAGAGGGCTTTATACCAGGGTTCGATTACTTGGATCCGTGGCTTGGGAAGCCTCTCTTGCTCCGAGCCCTGAGTTAAAAGCCTCGGTTTAGGGTTTAGGGTTTAGGGGGCCCTACATGCGAAGCGCTCCAGAGCAAAGCCCGCACAGCAGGCAGAATCGCTCCTTGTAGTGCTCCAACATGACTTCCAAGAAGGCCTAACACGGGGCTTAGGGCTTAGGGTTTAGGGTTTAGGGTTTAGGGACGAGGATGGTTATCGCATTTAGGGCTTGGGAGCTAGGCTGCAAATCTGTATCCAGTCAGGCCAGCTGCGCTCAGGCATTCAGGTCCGATTCGTTCGAAGTAGTATACTAATGGCAATCGGTATTATAAACAACAAAGAGAATCAAACAACGAAAAGGTTGTGCTAGTCCCCACAATGGACACAATCATGCAATCATGGCAATGCACCCCCGCCCCCACTCCGCCCCCCCCGAACACCCCCCAAACATACACACATACACATACACATACACACACACACACGCACGCACACAAACACAAAAAACACACACACACACACGCGCGGCTCCACCGTCTTGCGTGTCGTGGGCGAGAGTTCGGTTTAGCCGGAACCCTAAAACCTAAATCCCGAACCCTTCAACCCTAAACCCTTAAACACTTAAACCCTCAAACCCTAAAACCCTCAAACCCTAAACCCTACACCCTAAACTTGCCCTAAACCCTTAAACCCTAAACCCTAAACCCCATGAGCCCTAAACCCTACACTGCAAAACCCCGAGGGGCCCCACGTAAAAGCACTCCAGCGCATCGGCATCATCGAGGAACAGCCGGCTGTGACCTCTGCTGGGCTTTAGGGCCTTAGGGTTCATCGTGCTTCGGGTTTATAGGCAATTTATAGGGTTGTAGGGTTTTAGGGCTTTGGGTTTCGGGTTTTTGGCGCCGGGTTTTGGGTTTTAGGGTTTAGCGGTTTTGGGTTTAGGGGTTTGGAAGAGAAAGTTTGCGGTTCTGACTTTGCTTTTTGGATGTAAGCTTCGGGGTTTAGGGGTACAAGAGTGTTGAACATAGTATCAAGAAGGAAGGAGAAGAGGCAGGGACAGAGGAGGAGCAATGAAGAAGAAAGAAAAATAATCATGGCCGATGAACACGGAGACGACGACGAACATGAGGATGGCGATGATGGTGAGGATGATGGTGGTGATGATGATGACGATGATGACGAAGACAGTGATGACAATGATGAAGATGACAATGATGATGTTGTTGATGATGATGATGATGATGCTGACGATAAACATGAGGATGGCGAGCATGATAACGACAATGGCGATGACGATGCTGATGACGACGATGACGATGACGATGACGATGACGATGACGATGACGATGACGATGATGATGATGATGACGAGAACGGTGGTGGTGATGATGATGATGACGATTGCGATGACGATGGTGATGATGATGACGGCGATGATGATGATGATGATGGCGAAGATTATGGTGACGATGACGGTGATGATGCTGGTGCTGGTGCTGGTGCTGATGATGATGAGGAGGACGAGGAGGAGGCCAAGGCTGACGATGACGGTGATGATGGTGGTGTTGGTGATGATGGCGATGATGATGACGATGATGATGATGATGATGTTGATGATGTTGGTGATGATGATGATGATGCTGATGATGATGGTGATTATGATGATGATGATGATGGTGATGATGATGATGATGATGAAGATGATGGTGATTGTGATGATGATGGTGATGATGGTGGTGATGATGATGATGACTGATGCTGCGCGATGAGTGACTAAGAAAGCCATGAGCCTGAACCCCTGAACCAACAGCGTCGACTGTGAAGAAGATTACTTCTCCAAGCACAGCTGCAGCATACATTAGGAGCCCCCAACAGCCCTAACATGGACCCTCCAGCGCGAATTTTGCAAAGCTCTGCTTGCCTGGCTCCAGCTCAGGCGGCCCCGTGCCCGCGTGGCCTCGCCGTCACTGCAGAGGGCTTAGGGTTTTGTTGGGGGGATTTTCGAACTCTCTGTAGGGTTTAGGGTTGAGGGCTGTAGGGTTCCTTAAGGGGTATCTTTGAGGCTTCTTTAATTTGTGTGGGCTCGAGCTTTTTTCTAGGCTGTGGGCCCCAGGTTCTTCTAGCTACAGGCCACCACTGGAACAGGTACATGTATGGAAACTCATCAAGATCACCCCACTTAAAGCTAAGATCTTGGGCCTGCAGCATGGTCTGGAACTTTGAATTTGAGTTACAGTTGGTACAGTATGGGGGGTATTGAGGTTTAGGGCCTAGGGTTTGGTGAATAACTAGAGTAGGCTTTTGGCGCATGTGGTAGTATCAACTTATTGGCAGTTCTCTAAACTAGGTTCCCCTTTTGGGTTGCCAATATAGTACGGCACCCTTATAAAAAGAACCTTAAAGGAACCCTAATTTAGAAAGCTACCCTTGTAGTGACTAGAAGGGGAACCTTGTGCTAACTCTTCCGACCTCTTTATCGGTCGCGCCGGCGGCCTGAATCCGAATTTCTACTATGCTAGATGCCGAACTTGGGGGTTTGGGGGTTTTGGTGTCTTAGGGTGTAGGGTTTAGGGCTTCATGGCCTTGTTTGGGCTTTATTCTTTAGGCTTTCGGGCTTAGCCCGAGGGCGAAGGCTTCGGCTTCAATTCTAGCTTGCGGCTTTAGGGTTTAGGGATTTAGGGTTTAGGGTTTGGGGTGTTGGGGTTTGGGGTTTTGGTGCTTTAGGGGTGTTGACTTCCGAGTCTCTAATTGCCCCGAACCATGAAGCCCGGGTCAGGCGTCAGGGGTGGCGAGGTTAAGGCCTGAGTTCGGGGTTCAGGGTGTACACCGGGGTCTCTGGGCCGTAAGCATGTGTAGCATTCTTCACTGTGGAAACCTCAAGCGTAAGTCCTAAAATCCTGAAGCCTTGAGCCCTAAACCCCCACGCCCCCAACACCCTGAACCCAAAGCCCCGAAAGCCCCCATCGACCGTTTTTTTGCAACCTTTGAAACAGGCAGCAGGGTTTCTGGGTTCGTCTTGAGGAACTTAACTTAAGGTATCATAATAAGCAGTCTATAGGAACTAATAGGGCTTCCTTATATGAAAGTAGCTTACTTTAAGTTCCTTAGTAATAAGCAGTCTATAGGAACTCATAGGGTGTCCTTGTATGAACGTAGCTTACTTTAAGTTCCTTAAGGCCCAACCCAGTACTGGGATGTGTCTCTGTGGGCAGAGTTTTACCACAGTCCTGTCGAACCTGGAGACTCCAATGCCTCTCAATAGGGGTTTAGGGTTTAGGGTTGAGGGTTTAGGGCTTTAGGGCTGTAGGGTTTCGGGTTTAGGGTTTCGGGTTTCGGGTTTAGGGTTTAGGGGTTTCGGGTTGAGTGGCTGTAGGGTGTAGGGCTTTAGGGCTGTAGGGTTTAGGGTTTAGGCTTTAGGGTTTAGGGTTTAGGCTTTAGGGTTTAGGGCTTTCGGGTTTAGGGTTTCGGGTTTAGGGTTGAGGGTTGAGTGGCTTAGGGTTTTGGCTTTAGGCTTTGGGGTTTAGGGTTGAGGGTTTGGGCTTTAGGCTTTAGGCTTTAGGGTTTAGGGTTTGGGCTTTCGGCTTTAGGGTTTAGGATTTGGGGTTTTGGCTTTAGGGTTTAGGTTTTAGGACCATAACATCCGGGCGTTCATAACTGGATTAATCGGTGACACTAAGTATGAGCGTATCAAGGAACCCCGAGGAACCGTGTTGCTCATTGTCATGCCCCAATGTAAGTTATCTTGTTTCCATGATTCGGGGTGCTAAAGACGGGCGGTTCGAGTCTCTGAAAATCTGGTCCCAAGCAAGACCAGGCTTTTCGGTTGATGAAGAAGTTAAAAACTGTAAGTTTCTCACGCGTCCCTGGACCCTGAGTTAAGGCTTGAAGGTCGAGGGCTTAGGATTACGAGCCCAAACTTACGATGAGCCTGATGTATATTCCGTAATTGCATATAGAAGCCTGAACACTCATTATCGATTCCATGTGTGAAGATTCCTCTTAGAATCATGTTATAACTTCCCCCAAGACCCTATTCTAGTCATTGAGGCTCCTATATTGCGAAGACTGTCGGATACCACGCATTCTGCTGTTCCGATAAACGAAAACCGTATCAGACCCTATCAGTGGTATGCCGCAGCCCCATTAGGGTCCCATTAGGGTTTAGGGTTTAGAGTTTTTAGGGTTCCTAAACCCTGAGCCCGACACCCTAAACCGGGTTTAGGGATTAGGGATTGGGTTTAGGGCTCCAGGTCTAGTGTGTTGGTGTCTATAAACCCCTAAACCAAACCGAAACCCGAAAGCTACGAAGCCGCAATACCGTAATCAATACCCTTAAGCCCCTATACCCTGAAGGGTCCAGGAGGCTTGACAAATCACGTTTGATGGACAACTCCTGCACTATCCATGATGAGGAAAGTGAGCTGAGCTTTGGAGTTCAACCCTGTGTGATGCAGGATTCTGTCCATCAGCCGTATCATCCGGCATTTGCAGTATTTGCACATGTGTGGCCCTGGCGGAGCTTCCGGCGTGGTATGGTATAGTATATTTATACCTGGACTGCAGGTGGCTCATGAGGTTTAGGAATTGGAATGTATCGTTGAAGCTCCCCCAGGGGACGTTGACAGCCAGCCAAGCTGCTTCCTGCTTAGCTGCAAGGGGGGTTGGAAAGGTTTGCCAGACCCCCGTTTGCTTCTCTGCTTGGGTTTTCGGGTTTGGGGCTTAGAGTTTAGGGTTACTTGAGGAAAGTAATGAAGGTGGCTTAACAACTTCAACAAGGTTGCGGGGTACATTGGTACTTGTTCAGGCGTCTATAGTATTTGCCTGATCCTGCGGGGGTCTGGGCTACCGGTTTTGCTGGGTTCCCGCTGGGGAACAGCAACTAAGTTGCCGGAATGTGACGAACCATAGAGATCTCGGGTGAGGCAACACCCGCAAATAATTAGTGACCATGAAGGGTAGTGGTAGTTATCACGAAGGGTCCCTGACCAAAGACAGGTTTCCATCATGGCAATTTAAAGCAACTAAACCCTGCAAAGTAAACCCTAAATCGCATTTCCTAGGTTTCCGCAAGAACCCAGTCGTGGTTCATCGAGAAGAAGAAGCATTTCAATGTGCTCTTGTCGAGCTCCGAACTTGCAAAAACACTATCTTCAGGGCCACTGTAAGGGTTCTATGAGGGCACCTGAAGATTTAGGGCTTTTGAAAGGGGTTTAGGGCTTAATTAGATGACTAAGGTTTGGGATTCACGCTGGGAGTCCCGCTGTTTGGCTTCAGGGAACTTGAAAGCCTCGAGGCTCTAAGGGTTTAGGGTTTAGGGTTTAGGGTTTATAGGGTTTAGGGATTAAGGTTTAGGGTTTAGGGTTTAGGACTCCAGGGCTGTCGCACCTAAGCGAGTCGTCACAGGCTCATTTGGTGGCCATCCGGGGCCCTAGATTGCTTTAAACCCAAGACCTGAGGCCTAGACTCCCAATACTGCCTTTTGACAAAAACTAGATCTTATATTGCTTAAATGTACCCTAAACCCTAAACCCTTTGAACCAGATCCCGACGACAAAGCCGGCAACGTTGAGCGAGGAGGGTCAGAGACACTCAAGTCCAGGATGATTCGATTTGAGTTTCAGAGGTTTTAGGGGTTAGGGTTTAGAGTTTAGGGCTCAGAGTTCGGAGCTCGACCGTACGGCGATGTGGTTGATTTTGGAAAGCGGGCGGAATCCAGCGAAGCATGCTGCGTTTAGTGCTGCATTGTACTGTTTAGGACCTGCAGAGGTAAGGTTCTTGGAGTTTAGAGGTTTAGGGGCGGGTGAAGAAGGAGGTCATTGCAAGCTCTGGCATTTGAAGGTTCAGCTCGACTAATTATAATCAAAAAATAAAAGCAGTGTCACCAACATCACTACTACTAGTCCTCCTCTTCCTCCTTCTGAGCTGCTGCTGCTGCTGCTACTACTACTACTACTACTACTACTACTACTGCAGCGGAAGTATTGGTTAAGACGGATAAAACTGCGTTGCTTAAGAAGTTGAGGGGCTCCATTTCATGGCACATTCTCATATTTCACCCATGGGCGGAGTGCCCATAACTTAAGAATTTGAGCCCCCTCTGAAATCTGGACGACAGGTTCTTAACTTTTACAATTTCTGCGACAGTAAACAAGCATTTCCAAACCAGCACACTCCCATATAAAGAATCTGAGCAGCCATCAAATGATTAGCTTGTATAGGCTTATTACAGAAGCACTCCGAAATAAGAATCTGAACCCTCAAATTCTGAGCTCCTAAGGCAGATCTCAGTTGGCAAACCTCCAATCTACGAATCTGAGCCCCCAAACCCTGAGCTTCTAAAGAAATTAAGAATCTGAGCCCCCGAAGTCTTAGCCCAATGAGCGAAACTCCAAAAACATGGCGCCTGGACCCTCAGAAGATTAACTTCGAAGCTTGCACCTCTAACTTTTGGAGTTCTGTATGTCGCTGCAAACAGGCAGGGCCGATTCGCGAACCTCCAAATTCGGAGTCAGTTTTCTTGCCTTCTAGGCCTGCAGCCAGAAACTCCTTAACCTCCACACTAAGAGTCTAGTGGATCTTTGGCCTCCTTAGTGCCCGTAGTCGATAAACTAAGAGTCAGAAGCATTATACGAACAGCTGGTATACCGACCATGATGCGCACAATAAGTATAATAAGTGTAGCAGTATATAATAAGACTTAATAAGAGCAACGAATATAAGCAGAAGTGTATGACTTAGAGAAAGTAGAACAAGCAAAGTCAGCACGTTAACCACAAGAAGTACAATACGCGTAATAAGAACAGTTAGCCAAATAACTATCATAAGTAGGATGCGTATCTTAGGGGCTGAGTACCCTAGCCCAGAAAAGGTCAACCTTTCAATTATGGTAGGATTATATAAGCCCAAAAAGGTAAAAGGTTACCTACTCAGCTACTAAGGTATAGTCTGTAGAACCAGGGCGGATGCCGCTGTGCCGCAGCGGGCTGCCACGGCTCGGGAGTGCCCTCTAGCCACGAAGGCTCCGCTGCTTGATAGCTCGGGGTACTTTCTTCTTGCGACAGTCGAGGGTCGAGGGTTTAGGGTATAGGGTTTAGGGTCTAGGCTATGGGCTTTTAGGGTGGAGGGTTTAGGGCTTAGGGTTTAGGGTTTTGGGTATAGCGTTTAGGGTTTAGGATTTTGTCTTCAGGGCTTATGGCTTGGAGTTGTGAGGTTGGTTTTGGGCTCGAGGCT
This sequence comes from Symbiodinium necroappetens, assembly GCA_905231915.1. Taxonomy (NCBI): domain Eukaryota; class Dinophyceae; order Suessiales; family Symbiodiniaceae; genus Symbiodinium; species Symbiodinium necroappetens. The sequence goes on along the minus strand of CAJNJA010009430.1, from coordinate 3,413 downwards.
ACGGTCGTCTGCAGTGAGATGTGGTGCATTGGTGGTCCACTTATATAATACCGGGCCGCAGGGGTTGCAAGCGTACTTAGTGTCCTCACGGTTTAGGGTTTAGAGTTTCTGGATTCCTTAAACTCTAAACCCTAAACCCTAAACCAAAACTCGGGTATAGGGTTTAGGCGTTTCGGGTTCTAGGCCTACTTACAAAGTCCTGCGAGCTTCCAAGCATGGAGCGAGTCACCGTGGGAGCAGCTTCGCAGAGGGTGGATTAAAAGGGCTAGGCCCCGGTTTAGGGTTTAGGGTTTAGGGTTTCAATCCCAAACCCCGATGACGTTTCAGAGCATAGCGCTCTAGAGCGAATGCAACTGTGTCTTGAAGAAGTTCTGGCGATTCGGCTTTCAACATGCGGGCTATATGGCTAAACCCAATGCCGTCATGAAACCCGGACACTTCAAAGACATCATCAGATTTTGCTGGACTTGCTTGTTCTCCTGCCTACCACGAACCCGCGCAGTTCTGAAATGTTCACTCCTCCCGGTGTTCGCAGTAAACTTAGTGACAAACGCCACACTTAATCTAGTCGGTTGAACACACGGCCGTGGACAGGACCACCACCATCCGCACGACCATCATCGTCAGCAGTTGCAGCAACTGTGGCATGATTGTGCTGCTGCACTCATACACATCATCATCTTCAGCAGCAGCAGCAGCAGCAGCAGTGTCATCACATCGTCATCACCGCGATCTCAGCGCAAGTAGAAAACTGACTAAACTTGCAAAAAACATAATCAAGAGATGTGAATAACGGTTGTCATTCAGTGATGCAATCAATGAACTAGGTGATGTGGCAACCGAATCGACGACTAGTGCAGGCAAAGAGTAAACGGAGATTGCACCGGGTCTTTCATGACAAACGAACCCATCACAGCAGTGAGAAACCTGCGTATGATAGAGGTAGCGGAGTAGAGGATGATTTGAACCGCCACTTTCGGACAAAACTAGACGCAAAGTTTACGGCTTAGGGTTCAGGGGTTTAGGGTTTAGGGGTTTACAGTTGGGGGTAGAGGAACCTATGCCAAGCATGGCGGAACTTCCTCCCTCGCCCTCGCGGGGAGGATGCTGTGAACTGTGAGCCCTTGTCGCTGGACGATTCGGGCACACCTCGCATGGATGGAACCCGAGCCCTTGTCATGATCAGTATACCTGCTATACGGTGAACGCCAGGACAAGTATGATGTACGGTTCAGGGTTTAGGGTTCAGGGTTTAGGGGCGCATGACTTGTGTGAGTATGCTGGGCATGAGGACCATGATGAGGGTGATGCTGGTGATGAAGGTAACGGAATGCTCGATGAAGACAGCATGAAAGCTGTGCTACCATAAACCCGAAAAAGGTTCAACACAAACCAAAGCAATCGCAACAGCAGCGGCAATACTGCAACCAATAGAATCCGTGGAAGTACTTTCTCATGTTTCTGAAGAAGCCGAGAGCCACTATGACCAGAACACAAGAACAGTCGAAACAGCAAGGCTGGAACAAACCCTGAACCCTAAACCCTTAAACCTTGAAACCCTAAACCCTAAACCTTAACACCCGAAACCCTGAACCCTAACTCAGGGTCCATCAGCGAGACTGTTGGTCACTGGAAAGCCCACCAGTCCCCGACTGCATTCAAGTGTTATAGGGTTTTATGAAGGCTCGTTCAGGGTTTAGGAGTTTAAGGTTTAGGGCGTAGGGCTTCGGAGTTTAGGGTTTAGGGTTTAGGCTTCAGGGTTTAGGATTGAGGGTTTAGGAGTTTAGGAGTTTAGGGTTTAGGGTTTAGGAGTTTAGGAGTTTAGGGTTAAGGGTTTAGGAGTTTAATTAGGAGTTTAGGAGTTTAGGAGTTTAGGAGTTTAGGGTTAAGGGTTTGGGAGTTTAGGAGTTTGCGGTTTAGGGTTCAGGGTTTCGGGTTTGCCATTTTTATAACGGCTCTATAAGGGTCTTATACGGACTTTATAACGGCATTAGAAGGACCTGATGTGTGTACCAGAGTTTGATAAGGGTGTTACAGGGTCTGGAAAGGGTCTTCGATAGGGGCCTGAAATTTCCACTCTAGGCGTTTGCGGGTTGTTATCAACGAAAGTATTCAGAACTCCCGAAGATCCAATGACTGTTTGTTCCGAACGATTTCTCACAGTTTCGTCCAAAGGTTCAGCACCGTTAAAGTAGGGTTGTGGACTGAGCAGGTTCAAAACACAACATGCACCGTGTACCTTACCTTTGTACAGGGCGTGTTTTGGGATTGGGGTTTGGAGCATTGATATCTGCCACCTTAGATGAAACCCTAAACCCTGGAAAATCCTAAAAGCTGACGGTGCGTAGCATCTCTCTTCTCCATGTTCTAGCTGTACGGCCCCTTTTCGGGTCAGAGTATAGGTGACGGATTTCTGGGCTTATTTCGGTGATTTTGACCGAGTCTCTACGGAAATCGAATCGTAATGCAGAGAGTTTACAGTGCAGTTGCATTTCAGGTCTGCAGCTGGGGTTTAAGGATTTGATGCAGCCTCAATCCAGGGCTTACTCTTTGCGCGTAGAGTGTCCAGGGGTGCTTCCTAAACCCTAAGTTTCGGGCATGATCGGGGAAGGTTGCGGGCTTCGTTGCGTTCTGAGGCTGTCAGCCACATGCCATCAGATCGCGAAAACTCATGACCTCGATGTTGCCTGGGAAGATGGGACTCCGTGCCAGAGCGAGTTCGAGGATTTGGCGGTGAACGGTTTAGGGGCTTGGGGTTTCGGGTCTAGGGGTCCGGGGCTTAGGGTTTGGGATTTAGGGCTCTGAAGGGCTCAAGACCTGGGACCTACCAGAGGGTCTAAAGATACAAACATGGTGACCTCTTGGCTTTAATACGATCCTTTACAAGGTCTCTGCGCCTAAAATGACCGGGTCTGACATGTAGTGCTTGCGGTTAAGACTTGCGCCTTCGGGATTAAGCTTCAGGAAAAAAGGCTGCACTTGTCTTGGCGAAACGGATCTAAAGAACAACCCTAAACCCTAACCCCGAAACCCCAAACCCTAAACCCTAAACCCTAAAATACGTCATGAGAAACACGCCGTTCGCCATGTTATTGCCGATCAAACCGGGCCTGCGCTCTCATGATGCTCATCCTGAGCCGTAGCATAGCCTTCTATGGGGTTTAGGGTTTAGGG
>CAJNJA010009429.1:0-14797 GCA_905231915.1 Symbiodinium necroappetens | reverse complement strand
CCCCAAACCCCAACACCCCAAAACCCAAAACTCCGAAACCCCTCCCCCCCACCCCATCTCCAGCCAGGGTTCGGAGTCGGCAGACATTGCCGACACGTTCATCCACTTCCAGGACCTGCTGAGGCAAAAAGCGGGTTATTGCGGGTTCAGGATTAGGGCTTCGGGCTTACAGGGTCTATATTATGGGTTTAGGGTTAGGGTTCAGGGTTTAGGGTTCAGTGTAGTTCTTTTTTGTGGCTTCGACTATTGTTCAGGTACCTGTTGGGTCTATACAGGCACTGCTCTTTACTCTTGACTGCCCCAAACCAACAACAACACCTTGAACCATAAACCAAACCCTAAACCCTCAACCCCATCAGCCCCAAGCCCTCAACCCTAAACCCCCTGAGCCGTAAACCCTTCTTTGCTGAGATCGGCACATTCTCGGAAGAGAGGGCCCCAGCTGCGACTCCAAACCTGGAGATGAAGAGCTCTTGAAATCAGGAGCTCTCTTTGCGGTCGGGCGCAAGGGTTTTGGGCTTAGGATTTAGCGGTTTAGGGTTTAGGGATCCTACTGTTTCGGGCCCTACTATCTATAGGGTCTACCTTGAGGCCCCCCAGTTTGGGAACTTCACTATGGAAGGGCGGGCAGCTGCGAGTCCAGCCGCCCCTTTAACAAACCGAGCTCCTTGCTAAGAGGATTCATCATAGTAGTCCTATCATATCCCTTGTGAAACTACTGGTTGCTTATTCAAGGAGGAGGGTGGCAATACTCAGGAGCCTACACCACGGGGTGCCCTTGCAGGTTCGGTTTGAGGGTCACAGGCTGGAATGACACGTGCGATAGTAACACCAAGCGCTGCGCTCATGATACCGTGTCTGAAACCGGCAGCGGACAGCCGGAATGGCATTGATGATCCGGATATGCGTCAGAAACCAAAAAATGTTGATGGTTCAGCCCTAGACTCTAGACTAGCCCTATATTCCACTTGCAGCACTTGGGGCGTCATCGCTCAACACTATTTGCATCTTGCTCTCTTGCGAAGCATGCAGTCTCAGCCCCGCACGTTTGAGTAGCGACGTGCTGATGTCAATGTTCGTGATGTTCTGGTAGCCTCCAGCGAACGGTGGCTGAGCCCAGATGGGGCCTGGGCTTCTGCTTTAGGGTTAAAAAGACAGACGCAAATTTGCAAAGTGTCGACCTCGCCCCCCGATCGGGAAAACATGCCCTGGTACCCTATTCCCACTCCTGAGACTGACTAACCCTATGCGAAACCAGACACATGACGTCTGCTGACCGCCAAAAATACGTAGCCGACAACAATGCAACAATGCCAATTACCATCGACGACATCAGCAAGGCTAGCGACGGCCAAACCACATGACGACAAGCACATTTATAGTTGGAGCAATCATGCCACTGTATGATGAGCAACACATAGTGGTGGTGGTGGTGGTAGTAGTAGTAGTAGCAGCAGCAGCAGCAGTAGCGTAGGAGTAGCAGTAGCAGTAGCAGTAGCAGCAGCAGCAGCAGCAGCAGCAGCAGCAGCAGTAGTCGTAGCAGTAGTAGCAGGAGTAGCATGGTAGTAGTCATCGTTGTCGTCGTCGTCGTCATAGTAGTGGTAGTAGTGGTCGTCGTCGTAGCAGTAGCAGTAGCGCAGTAGCAGGAGTAGGAGCAGTAGTAAGAGTAGTAGTACGTAGTAGTCGTCGTCATCGGCGTCGTCGTCGTCGTCGTCGCCGTTGCCGTCGCGGTAGTGGCAGTGGTAGTGGTAGTAAGATAAGAGGTGGAGTAGGTAGCACGAGCAGGGGTGGCAACATCATTGTCAGCAGCCGCACTCACAGCGGTAGTAGCGAGAGTAGTAGCATTAGTAGCAGGAGCGCCGACTCGAAACAGAGGGCGCGGTTACATACAACTCTTAACTAGCTACATATATTCATCCACACATTCCCCCGCCCACGCTGTCGCTAGCCTGCCCGGTACATTCGCTCAGAAAGGTCCGAGCGCCCGCAGCCCAGAACCAAGATGGTCGCCGATGGGTACAAGTACCTGTGCAGTACCTCGGTGCTCAAAGAACCGCAACATGAGCTTCGTGCTTGTACCTTCGCTATCAGAGTTACTATGAGTATAAATCTATGGACTTACAGACTATGGGGGCTACTCGGTACCACACCACCTGATACGAAAGTATGATCTATCCTGAACAGTACAGGTCAATCCCACACCTGAGAGAACCCATACAGCTTTGCTTTTAAAGGCACCTGCATAGTAGAGCTTTCGCTGTTGGAAGCCGGAGAGGGACCGAGATGCCTACTGCAACGTGCATTGTCTATCTCCAAACGTGTTGGCGCGATCCTGAGTCCGGATTCCACTAAGAGCGATGATGGAAGTGAAGCTGAAACAGCCAAGGTCAATCCCTCTGACATGTTTGACCATCTTATAAACCCAGCATTGAATAAGCCCGAAAACTCTGAAGCCCCATCTTCGCCGCCGCGAAATCTTCAAGTCCAAAAGCCGCAAACACAAAACCCCCACGACTCCGAAAGCCCAAAACCTCCCAAAACCTCGATGCCATTGCAATATCACCACCGATGATCAGCCCCAACGTATCGTCATGATGAACACGCTTGGACGAACCTCCACCACCATCCTCATCATCATCATCATCATCATCACAACGATAATATTCGTCATCATCATGATCGTCATCATCACCATCGCGACTATTCTTACTAGTAAGCTTTCCGCCACGACTGCTACTGTTGTCATGTTGAGTATTCTGAGAGTTCTTGTGCTGCGGAGATCCCCCTGACCCTAAACCCTAAACCCTAAACTCTAGAAACCCGAAACCCTGAGGCGCCGGCTGCACCCAGGCGCTCCGTGCTCTGATCCTCCAGCCAGGATGCCTCGGTGTCCCAGGAGCCATACCTGAGCTCAGGTCTCTTTACTTTATAGTGGATACTTTAAGGATTTGAGGTTTTTTTTTAATAAGGTCAGAGTATATACCGTAGGGGCTTAGTCGGGGCTCTTGTTTTGGTTACTTTACGGGTTTAGGGTTCAAGGTTCAGGGTTTAGTCAGGGTTCTTTAGGCTTCAGGCCTTGTTAAAATTTGGGTTGAGGGTTCAAGGTTACTCTAAGGGCTGGGTAAGGAAGACTGTCATGCTGACGACAGGGTATACTGTACGGGTTACTACCAAGGCTCCTAGATCTAGATCCAAAATGGTTTTATGACGGTTTAGGAATTTGGGGCTATTACCTCGAGTGAAACTGAGACGGAGAGTCAGCAGTAATGTAGCAATACGTTTGTCAGGTTTAGGGTCAAAGCACATTGGGCGTGCAGCGGGGTGCTTGGGACTTGAGGATTAACCGGGCGCAGCGTTTTGCAAAGCGTCCAAGCAATGGCGTTCAGTGATGGCAGGGCAGTAATTTGACGAGTCCGTTCTCTGCACAGACCTTAAGACCTAATTATGCCCTATAAACCCTTGAATGAAGGACAACAGAACTTCCTGCCCTAAAACCGATCAACAAAAATATATAGCAAGGGCCTTTTAAGATTCCCCTAACCCAATCCCCCCCTCCCCGCAACACGAGGCACCAGTCGAAGGCTGCGAGGTCGGTGGAATTGTAGTAGTCTTCCCAAAACCGGGCATTCGACAGCGTGTAGGCATCCCTGATTGCGTGAAGCTCTGCGGTTGAGGGGTTTGGGCATTTTCCGGGGTTGCTTGGGGATGGAGGGGCCAGGCTCCGGGCTGCCTTTGTAGATCTGAGTTTGTTCGCTTTGCTGTTTTTAGGTGTGTTCAGGAGTTTTTCTTAGGGGTCAGGGCAAGTTTGACTAAGGAGGGTCGTGTCCGAGAAACAGAAGTGGGCTTGAATAGTGTCTGCTTCATAAGAACCCCAAGAAACTAATCTCCAAAGCGAAAACCCATACCCAGCCGCAAAACCCTACTCGCGTTTGGGGTTAAGAGCCCTTAAACCCCCCGCAACGTTTAGGGTTTGTAGCTCCGCACAGCTTTAGGGCCTGGGGGGGAAAGCCGAGACTGCGGGTGGGCCTTGTTTCCACTTCCTGGTCATCGAAGCCGAAGGCCTGAGGACTTGGGTTTTTTGGGGATGTTTGGGGGACTCGGATGGATCATGGGGTTTTTGGGGACTAGGATGTTTAGGGTTTAGATTCCGGGCTTCGGGGCGGCGTTCATGCGCCTTTGGAGGCTTCGACACCCAGAAGTACTTTGAAGGAACCTGGCCGATATGAAGATTGCTATGAGGGGCACTGCCACAACTTTTAAGCGACTGAGGGTTCAGGGTCCCTGTGTACCCTCTCCTTATTGAAACCTGCGCGGTCGGAAGAGAAGCATGGGACCAGTCCTCGGACGGGCAGAAAACCCGAACGTTTCAGAAAAAGAAGGACAGACCGGGACACGGGATGGCTCTGCGCCTAAAGGCCCACGGAGAATTTAGAAGCTACCATGCAAACAGCCAAAGCCAACATGCCCATGGCAACGACAAAAAGAATCAGCAGCGCCTGGCCATGCCAGACAAAACGAATATGCGCTGACGTGAAGACAGTCCCCAGTTCTTTTCGGGGGGGTTCCGAAAATAGGGGACCCTAATATAGTACCCTAAATAGTAGGATCCTTATTATAAGGACCCCTAAAATAAGGTAACCCAATATTTTCGGAAAGTCCCATTCATCAAATCACGACCGGCGTTGCTTGGAGCCTGCTGGTAGATGGTGCCCCGGAGAATCCGCGACATGAAGTAGAGCTCCTGACCTTAGACGAAAGTCTTTACCCATAGGCCCCTAAGTCGTTCCTTTTTGGTATTACCTTATAGGATTCTAAATATAAACCATAAAAAGGAACTACTTAGGAGCCTATGGGTAGAGAGCAGTCAACGAGTGTAGACCCCGTGAAGATTGAACCGACGGCCGCAAGGGCCTGAGAATGTTAGGATACCTGCCCCTTTGCCATGGAGTAACGTGGAGTTGTGAATCAGAGCTGTTGCAGTATCGATGTCAGAGTGGTGGGAAGAGGATACCCTGCCGGTCAACGTCCAAGACGACAAGGTTGCTACTAAAGCCTAATGATAACAAGAACACAGGGCTGTCGGCTTGTACACGTATGGTCCTGGTACAGGTGAAAGCTTGCGGATGATGCTGATTATGATGATGGCGATGGTGAAGGTGTTAATGCAGTTGCTGGCGTCGATGGCATTCACAGATTCAGACCTACATTCAATCTCTGCCCCATTAGAAATGACCGCCTTCGTCTTGAAGCAACTGTACTATTCATCACGGAACCAATCAATCACGGCAGTATTATAAGGACGCGTGTGCAGAAATGGAGCAGATCGTGAACGTCTGGAAAACGCCAGGAAAGCGCCCTGAAACCATTAATCCTGAAACTTCGGCCCCTAATCATTAAGATTCTGAGATACCTCAGCATCCAACCCCGAAACGCCCTTGTAATTTCTACAGGCCCCTGTGGCGGTGCCTCGGGATTTCCCAAGGCTGTTATTGAGTGACCCCTATCCTCCGTCTCAGTCCCATGTTGAATGTACTTACGGACATACATTAACCCCAAATTAACACTAAATCCTTAAACCCTTAAACCCTAAAGCCCTAAACCCCAAACCCACACACAAACAAACGCAAACACACACACACACACACACACCCACGCACGCACAAGAAGACAAGCCGCCCTCCGAGCTCGTCTCCTGGATGGCTGAGGAGCTACTGGGCAGGAAGGTTTAGGGGTTTAGCGGTTTTAGGGTCTTAGGAAGGCTTCGGGTTTAGGTTTCTAGCATTTAGGGCAATTTAGGGTTTAAGGTTAAGGGATTGGGGATGTTTAGGGTTTTGGGCTCTAGGGGTTTAGGGCTTATATACTTATAGGTTTTGGCGGTCGCTTTTGGACGCCTTTCGGGTGTGCTTCTGCTGCCTGTTTCGGGTCTTGAGGTCTTTGAAGCGCTGGAAGTAACTTCCAGCGCTTCAATAAGTAAGTCGCGACTAGCAGCCGTGCCGGCCAAAACGAAGAATTACGTGGTCCTCCCAGAAGCTACTGTGAAACCCCACCAGCCGGAAGCACATCCTAAAGCCCTGGCTGCCAAACTTCGATGCGCTGAGTCCCATCGGCCTGGAGACGTCAGGCCCCACAACTCCCAACCCCTTATTCCCAAGACCCAAAAGCCCTAAGCCCTAGGCGGCCCCCAAAACCTGAAACCCCTAAGTCAGACCTAAAGCCGAAACACCGAAACCCTATAGGGGCTAAAAGCCTAAGCCTGAAAACTCCCAAGGTATGTGCCCGGTCGGGCGGGTTCGTAAGTTTAGGGCTTGGAGTCTGGGATGTTGCGTTTAGGGTTTGGGGGCTCGGAACAAGTGTAAGCTTGGTCCTAAGGCCTTCAGGCGAAGATTTACGCTTCGAGAACCCTAAACCCCTACACCCTAAACCCTAAAGAACTCGGCCCGTCCTTGGCCAGCTTCCGTTCCGCGCCGGCCAGTGCATCTGTGAGCCCTCGGCGGGGGTGCCGAAGTTGGGATTTAGTGCTTGAGGTTAAGGAGGATCTTTTCCTAACATAGGGTTGAGGCTGTGATGTCGGGTCTGAAAGTAGAAGCGTGCGTAGCCACCGCCACCACCATCGCCACCACCAACAGCAACAGCAAGAGCAACAGCAGCAACAGCAGCAACAGCAGCAACAACAGAAACAGCAACAGAAACAGCTTCAACAGCAGCAATTGCAATCATGACGCGCATCAAGCAATTCGTATGTACCGTTTCTGAAATGCTTGTTACACACTTAAGAAAGGGAACCATCACAAAGGACTAACCGCACTGCAAGAAGCGATCGTATCTTCAGAATATCGCCCTGACTCTGCCTCCTGTAGAGCCGGCTACAACTCCTCCAGGGAAGAAGCCCCAAGCACATGTAGGGGCCTTCATGATTAGAATAGAGTTTTGGGCTACTTGATAGGTATTTTATGGCAAGGAATCCTGAAGAATAATTTGGCAGTTAGGCCTTCAAGGATGTCCTTGAAGCTCTGAACCTTCACGCTCGAAAAGATCTGAAGACTCAAACTTGCAAACACAAAACAAGAAAACAAACACCCGAACCACACTGAGACACAGCTTACTGAAGCCCTAAATCCTGGGCCCTTTGGCTCTATGTGGGCAGTTAAATTAGGGTCCCGTGTAGGGCCCTTTTTTTAGAAGGAGGGACCCTGATCTAGAGTAGCTACCCATGTAGCCCTAAGGGTCCATGTACCCAAATAGTATATACTTTGGCCTTAAAGTAGTCCCATATAGGTACTTTGCGGCCAAAGTATATACTATTTGGGTACATGGACCCTTAGGGTAGGCCCAGGGTTTATGACGCGTGGCCTCGGGCTGCCGCGGCATCCAAGCTGCCTGCTTCAAAGAGCTCCTCGGGCATCGCTTGGGTTTCAGCCGTTTCAGCTTTGGTTTGAGGTTTAAGGTTTAGGGATTTTGGGGAGTAGGATTTGATTGTAGCACAATCCCCAACTCAAACCCGACAAACATCGGTGGGAGATGCACCCATCGAATCATTTTACTAAGCTGCCCCTGAAGAACAGCACAACAACATATTTTAGGCTTCTATATTATTTCACGGACATTTGTCGGTCAGACGAGTCAAGCGAACCTGTTGTAACGCTTTGGCCAGGTCAGAATTCACCTATAGTGCTGGTAACGCTGCCTTCTTTATCACATGTATGCTAGGGTTAGCTTCTGTCCTGACCTTCAGCCCCACAGCCTCCACCACACCTACACGGACTCAATAAAACCAAAAAGGCCCTACAGCTAGCTCCCTGCACCGCAAAAAAACAACCTCACCCAGGCCGTGGAATGATGGGTAGCCTTGGCATTCGCCTCAACGTCAGCCAGCAGCGCACGGATGCGATGAAGCCTTCTGTGGAAGCGAATCTCTAGACCACTCTGGACCTCTTTAGCGTGTGGCCAGTGTAGCCTAGCATTGAAGTTCTGCAAGGTTTAAGATCTACTGGCTGTTAGCTGCTCGCGACTAGTGATGCACGGAGCTTAGGGTTTTTGAAGAGTGCATATGCAGCCCAAGACCTGGGCAGCAGCAGGGCACAACAACAACAACAGCTGTAACAGTCTTCAACACACCCACCACCACCAGCACCACCAGCACCACCACCACCGCCACCACCGCCACCGCCACCACCGCCACCACCGCCGCCACCACCACCACCACCACCACCAACAACAACAACAACACGACTTCCCATGGCTGATCGAAAAGCAGACATGCCTTGCTAATATGCAGCGTGGGTGGCAACAAGTTTTTGAAAGGAAATATACCCATACATACGTGTGCATACATAGACAGCTAGGTATATAGATATGTATATAGAAATATAAATAACTATATATATATATATATACACACATATATATATACATACTATTATTAAGATGTGTATATATATATATGTGGTACATACAAAGATAGATATAGATGTAGATAGACACATAAGATAGCTATATGCATATCTAAGGTTAGCAATGCGGGCACCTAATATGGGCCCTTAGGACTTCTAAGGGGATACTAGGGAATCTCGAGGGTGCATTTAGCACATATATATAGAGAGAGCTGGTATACTAGGATCTCAGGGCTACGGGCCCATTCGAAGGGGCCCATGCTTTCAAGCGTAGATCATACGTCCTACATAAGCTGTGAAGTCTGTGGGTTTCGCCCTTCGGGCCTGGCTGGGCTTCGCGCCCCGAGCCGGTAAGCCCCGTAAGGGGGGGGTTGGTGTGTGTGTGTGTGTTTAGGGTTTAGGGTTTAGGGCTGAAAGGCCTGATTAGGATTTAGTGCATGCAACGGCATAACTTTCGGATGTCAGGCTTCAGGTTCAGGAAGGAGTGCTCTCAGAGAAGCAAGACAGGTCTTCGTCCCGGAACAGTGTTATAACTTTTCAATCTATTAACCTGTCACCAGGGTAAACAGGGTCTTGACTGCCGATTCAATCCTTGCCTTGACCCGGGACCCCAAAATCAGCCCTTGCATGCTCCATACCTTTTGGAGTCAGACATTACAAACCCCATCTTGCAACACAACACCTGCAAACCCTAAAGCTTTGCAAACCCCGAACCTTTGACACCAAAATCTCAGAGTACCTGCGCAAAACAAGAGCTGCCTTCTCAAGTCGCCTTGTAACAACAGACCAAGAAATCCAAATGCTTGAACCGGGACCGAAGGTCTGCTGAAGGTAATCACGAATTTTTTTGCACACAGTCCGAACACCTGAAGTAGTGTGTCCCAGCTCCACCAGCCGACCATGTCGAGCAGCGCATCTGTGGTCCGGCCAACCACAACCGCAGCGCCCATCCTCGGGGGCTTCTTATCCAGTTTGACTAAAAATCCTGGGACTCTTCTTCTACTCTCTGGAAGGCATGCATCAAAACCCACACACACACATCGTCATCACCATCTTCTTCCTCATCAACTAGTTGAAGATGGCAGGGATAATGCCTTGTGAAGGGTTGAGGTCTGAGCTTCTGGTGTATTTGCACGGCTTTTAATGGCTATTACAGCTCTCATGTGCGTGACTGCTACACTCGCCCCCGGCTTTCGACCTCACTACCATCACTACTAAGACTCTGTTACCTCATGCAGGCTCGCTGGACCAGGCTTCGACAAGTTCGGCTCTCCCGCAAAGGACACCACCCCGCCCCTCTACGAACAAAATCAGCACTTCATGGCATCTGAAACTTGAAACAACAAACCTCTTACTCAATATCGAACCATCTTTTTGACAATCGAGCGGGCGGACTAGAGTGTTTTCATGTCGAGGGTCTGTTTCTCAGGCTTCTTTTCACCTGGGATCTAGGAAGATGCCTCCATGCATGCGTACTTTCAGGTCTATCTGTCTGTCGGTCGGTCTGGTTGGCTGGAGGTCCGGCCGGCTGGCTGTCTACGAGTAACTATTGGTGTGCCTATGCATGTATGTCTGTATACAAGCAAATCCATGTATGTGTGTCTGGTATGCGTGTAAACACACATCTTCAACTGGGACATTTCATGCACATACAAACTGCTTCTGTCGTTGAGTGCAGTGTGTATTCTTTTTCCTGTACGTCATGTGGCAGCACCATGCTGGAAAAAAATACAGCTTCTGGCTCTGGCATTGTGGAATACATGACCGATTTTGCATGTGCTCAGCTGAGGGTCAGAAGCTGCAGCCATGGCTTCACGGTGCAGATATTCATGGATACTCCGGGCTTTGGGTTGGGGGCCTAGGTGAAGTATCCCTCCACTCCAATCAAGAGCTCTGCAAACCTAGTAGTAATAATAGTAGTAGCAGCAGCAGCAGGAGGAGGAGTAGTAGTAGTAGTCGTAGTGGGTAGTGGGTAGTCGGTAGTATGTAGTAGGTAATAGGTAGTAGGTAGTAGTTGTCGTGGTGGTAGTAGTAGTCTTAGTAGTAGTAGTAGTAGTAGTAGGAGTAGCAGTAGCAGTAGCAGTAGCAGTAGCAGTAGCAGTAGGAGTAGCAGTAGTAGTAGCAGTAGTAGTAGTAGTAGTAGTAGTAGTAGTAATTATAGTAGCAGCAGTAGTCGTAGTCGTAGTTCAACAACGAAGGCCCGGAAATCGAAGCGAGGGACGCTTTAGCTCTATCGTTCCTCTCCTGTGCAGGCAGTCTAGACCGTGCATAGCCCAAAAGGCCTCATGCCGATTCAGTTATTAACGAGGCTATACCTGGAACGCTCAAAAACAGATATTCTAACCGGTGACGGCAATGCCGATGCCCATCGAAGGAAACTGAGCCACTGCGGAAGACTCTCAAGCAGTCAAAGCTCCGGGCAAAGAGGCTCCGAGGCTCTTTAGAGAACTTTAACTTCGAGGCTCCAATGGTGTAGCATACCTCGACTCCAAATCAAATTGATAATCGCAGGTATCTGCACTCTCGCCCTAAACCCTAAACCCCTAAACCCCTAAACCCTAGAAGCCCTAAGCCCTAAACCGTGGACGCACACTGCACGGCCCTACGTCCCGGAACGGGACACTGGAAGCAACTCTGGGCCTCCGTAGGTATGACTACGTTGTAGGGGGGCTTCATTAAGCTTGTTGATCCCAAATCCAAAATTTTCACTCACCACAATCCTGAGGATCTCTATACACTCACAAGGATTCGTTATCTTAAAGAAGTGTATCCCTTCTTTCTCTTTAGTCGGCGCAGCAAACTAGTTCCAACACTGGCAGTGTCTTCATTCTACGAGTAGAAGCGGCTACAAACAGCACCAGCCTGAAACCTCAATCCGAAAAGTCGTAACTCTCCCCAAACCGACAGGTGCAAAAAAGAGATGCGATCCGCTGCGGTGTAGACTGTAGACCCTTGATCTGTATTGCACCCTTATCCTAGGTTTCGAAAGATCATTCAACAGTAGTTTCCGGATTGAAGTCCTTGAGAAGGAACGCGAACAAACCGGAGCTGATTTCATGATGTGCCGGCAGTCTGCATTTCAGCTTTTCTCGCCTGCTGGACGGAGGTCCGGCAAACTTGCGACTAGGGGCCTTCCATTCGGAGCCCAAAAACCTTTCAATCCCGCCATACCGCCCCATTAGGCCATATAGTACCTTACAACCACCCTACCCTATATTGCAGTACTGTAGTCGCCCGGTACCTAACCCGAACGACGTAGCCCTCATGAATCCTTCCTGTCCTAAAGTATCCTAGACCACCTACGTCTCCATGTACCTCTTTAGTATATAGGGCCCCTATATTATAGGTACATTAGGGCCGATGTATTTATTGCATGGGTACATGGAGACTTTGGGACCATGTCAATGTACCTGTGCCGCACTGCCATGTTCATCCGCTGGCCCAGCTGCCCGCAAACAAGCTCGCCGCGTGCTGGCAAACTGGCGAAACCTTGCATTTGCCGAAGAATCATGCTATGTGTGGGCCTGAATAGTTACCATAGGCTTTTCTGCGGGCATGTTATAGCATACGCACAAGGACAGTCACGAAGGCGCTTGAGGCCATGTCGAACCCGTCTGCACGTGGGATCAAATTAGCAAACCACAGCGCCGATGCGCCGAAAGCTGTTGATCCATGCAGCTCTTCTCGAGGGAGGTCGCCGATGCAAGGATTTCCTGAGACCGCAAGGAGGTCTGCTCAGAAGGATTCAACATGGTTCCACTACGTTACCGGGCAGAGTTGCTCAAATTTCGGACCATCTGCATCACATTCGGACGCTGAGCATCAGCTCCTCCATTGCTCCGTTCCATTCAAGCAAGTCCTGTCCGCTACCGAGTCAGTGGGCTGTTGGGGTTCTTGTAGACATCCTCCTGGTCACGAAGCTGCTTATCACTAGACCGGAGCTTAGACACACATCTGCCGCATAGAAGCTCTTAGTCCAAACAACAGCTGATCGGTAGCTGAAACACACAAAGCAGCTGAACAAAAATGGAAACCAAAAGGCTCTGCCAGAAGACTTGCTGTCGCTTCTAACTGTTGTGAGAACATGGAGACCATGTGTTAAATGTATAATTACATGAAATCCCAAAGCCGTTAACTAGATCCCTTGCTGAGAAACTCGATGATCATTTAAGGAGAACTGCTCGATGCAAGGGTTTAGAATTTATGTGTTCCCGGCCATTTCAAAACCTACACTCGGAATGGTAAAACCATAGTTTTTCTTGAAATCAGACGCCCTAAACCATAAGCTGTAGATTTATGTTGATATAGGGACAAAAAGAGGGAGATTGTTGCATATTAAACCCGACCCCGAGGTCTTGCTCCCCAAGCAACTGACACCCATTAGTGAACCATGATCCTGAAAGCCGTGCTTCAAAGAAATTTCCTGGCTTCCGCTATGCAGGCCAACAGTCGGAAGCATTCGCAATATGTCCCCATGAAGCTATACTCCAATATACTCCAAAACTGATTCTAAGAGCTAGAACAGATCTATATACCCCTATAAGCTAATTCTAAAATCCATACAGAACCAACCATACAGAAAAAGCCCTTGCAAACTCCAACCATGAGTTCCCGAAAACCCAATCTCTGTACCAGCATCATATAAAGCAAACCGCATACTGCATAACTGCATACCCCTTACACCCTAAAAGGCCTAAACTCAGCCAGGCCGCCTGCTCCCCAAATCACAACCTGTCCATCCGATCGCAGTGCTGCAAAGCCCAGGCGGAAAGCCTTCACGAACGACCAAATTGCGACTGTCACTGATGCTATGGCTTACGGTCCCTCTTTCAGCTCAGGCTTCGAGTTGGTATTGCCACTAGTTCGAAAACGAATACGGTTGCTAGCACTATGACTACTGTCATCATTATCAGGCTTCGCACAATATACTTCTATTGTCATGGTCATAGTATTACGGCTGTTACAACCGTTGCTACCAATACTAAGCATTTTTTCCTGCTATCACTGCCGCCATAGCTTCGAATTTTCTGACTTGTTTGGAACTTAGTTTTAAGCATGGGATGTGGTGAATACCGGGGCGAGACTCACCAGGTTCAAGCAAAGGGGGATCTTTTGCCCCAACGGGATCCAACTTGCATGACACCACCACACTAACGTAGCAGCACCAGGCATGCTCAGAGACACATCGGGAACTACCCCAGGGGAGAAAACCAAAAAGGGGCTAAACCCTAAACCCCTGAACCCTATAAGCCCTAAACCCATTAGGAGCCCTATATCGCAACGGCCATAGGCCATAAACGGGCTTCGGTGGATGTTGATGGTTATAGGTCCTCGGGCTCTTGGTGTCAGTAATGTAGGGGCCTTAATAATAAGAATGGGGTTTTGGGGGTTCCTTATTAGAATTATACCATAATAAACCCTCAAAATTAGAGTTATACTATCATATACGCCCAAATTAGAAATTATACGATATTATACCCCAAAAATTAGAAATTATACTATAATATACCCCCAAACCCTATTCTAAGGCCCCTATATTACATTGCCTTTGCTGACCTTTGCTGTGACAAAGGTGGTGATTGCTAGCAGCAGCAGGTTTGGTGGATTTAGGGTTTAGGGTTTTAGGGTTTAGGGTTTCGGGGTGAGGGGTTTAGGGTTTAGGGTTTACGGTGTAGGGTTTAGGCTAGGGTGTTGTCGATACAAGTATCAATAGCTCCTCATCGGGGGGAGGGAGCATTGACCCATGCACAGAAAGACAGCCTTACAGCAGCCAATGCAATATAGTATAATATACCACAAAAACATTTCTGTTTAAGTAATTTATCCCTAAACCCTAAACACATAAACTCTACTAAACCCTGGACCATCTGACCCGAAGCGCACCTGTATCTGCATCACATCCTGCAAGTGTTCGCGCACTGCGGCGCTTCTGGAGCCGAACCTGGGTTGCTAGGGCCATTCAATTCCTCAATCTTACTGTCTATGGCCGCATAAACTCTCAACCCTAAGCTCCCATCCCTAGACTACCCAAACTCCATAAACCTCATAGACCCTTATGAAAGCGGATAAGATGAGTCCTGCGGGACTGACTGTGACTTTGGTTCATCCGCGACTTGGCTTTGGCTTCTTCTTGCCCCTGCAAAGTGTCGGGGCCGCAAGATTCAGGGTTCTGGCTCGTCTCGGTAAAGCCTCACACATAACCAGCACAAAGCCCGGACACGCAAAAATCATCAGTAGTACCACTGCTAAATACTACTGCTGCTGCTGCTGCTACTACTGCGGCTGCTACTACTACTACTACTACTACTCCTCCTCCTCCTCCTCCTCCTCCTCCTGCTCCTGCTGCTGCTGCTGCTGCTGCTGCTGCTGCTAGACCACGACTACGACTTCGACAATGACCGCAACAA
>CAJNJA010009428.1:0-14798 GCA_905231915.1 Symbiodinium necroappetens | reverse complement strand
CATTAGGCATGGGGGGCCAGGGCGCCGAAAAAGTTAAATGCCCACGAATCTCATTAGATATGGGGTCCCTAAACCCTACTGGGATTCGTGGGCATTTAACTTTTTCGGCCAAAAAGTTAAATGCCCACGAATCTCATTAGGTATGGGGGGCCCGGGGGACGAACAACAATTTATTTCCACGAATCTCATTAGGGTTATATTCATATGAAAGAGAGGTTTAGGGTTTAGGGTTTGGGGTTTAGGGGGTCCAAGAGCTGTGCTCTCGTTAGTTTAGGGTTTAAATTTAAACCTGAAGGATGTTAAGTTACCATAATCCAGGGTTCCTTAAAGGGTCCTCTCAGGGTTGTGTAAAGGTTCTCGCTAAGGAGTTTTTTTCAAGTTCCGGAATAAGAAAACTATATTGTTTACTACAGGCACCTGTTATACCAACTTGCAGTATACAGTATAAGTTTACTTCTTTAACCAAAGCCCAGCTAGAAGCCCTGAAGCCCCAAACCCCAAGTGTGGGGGTTGGGGTTTAGGGGTGTATAAGCCTTAATCCCGCAAGGCCTCAAGCCCAAACCCAAAGTATCCTCCCTCAGCTT
This sequence comes from Symbiodinium necroappetens, assembly GCA_905231915.1. Lineage (NCBI taxonomy): Eukaryota > Dinophyceae > Suessiales > Symbiodiniaceae > Symbiodinium > Symbiodinium necroappetens. The sequence continues at coordinate 14,214 of CAJNJA010009428.1, read as the reverse complement.
AACAAAATGAGAGACACAGAAGGCCCCTGCGCCTTCGCTGAAGTCGCATAAAACCTATGAAATCCTTCCAGAACCCCAGAAGAAGCGTTATAAAGCCATAGGCCGACCCCTTCTACACCCCTAAGCCCTAAACCGTTTGGCCGTCGGCGGAAAGAATAAACCAAAACCCTAGGCTTTAAACCCAGCTAACGAACTTCGTAGTCTTTCGGGCATTCCGCCGCCAGGAGCTCAGCCGCGCCGTCCGACGCCTTCGCTACTCCCGGCGGAGCGTCCTCGAGCGGCCTTGCCGCATGTTTTGTGCGGTTTCGGGTGTACAACTTCACTTTTTGGGACTTTTTTTTGGGGGTTTCGGGCTTTCTTTCGCAGGTTGCTTAGAGGGTGGTTTGAGGAATCGTCTTCGGGTTCCTTAGAGGGTTCTTTGAGGCATCCGTCGAGTTTTACGGCTTGGAGGGGTTTAGGGTCTTGGGGTCTCTGCTGGGTGCTGGCATTCAGCTGTTGTCGCGCAGTCAAGGAAGCAGGTTTTCGCTTGCATTGGACTTCGATGCTCGATTCGACATGTCACCTACGCAGGCACAAGCCAATCTTCGCTGTTGAAATATGAGCCTAGAGCAGTGGTCAGCGCCGTCTCTTGCTTCAGCCCGACACGTAGATGCTTTGGGACCGAAATACGGTTTTCACAAAACGTTCCTGTTCAGGGTGGCATTTGGAGGACTTCTGAATGGCAGTCGCATTCTACAAAAGTATCACACATTGCCTCGATTTGGCATTGGGCGATACCCGGAGAGCGCTTTTTCGGGATTTGCCAACCAGAGTCCAAACGATCGACTTTGCATTGAACGCACTGTGGAGGGGATTCTTGCACCTTCCTGGGTTTCTATGAGACTGGTGCGGACGTACGGCAGGCAAGCTTGAAACGCTCTGCAGGGGGCTCGCTGTCTAGTGGTGGCATGCTTTTCGCCGTTTAGCAATGCGGCTTCCAGTCCTGTAATTTGGGTGGGTCCTGGAGTCACCAGCAGGCCGCTGACTCTACAAGCACTGAAGCTTAAACCGTCCAAATGCACTAAAGCTTAGACCGTTTCATTATACAAATGCCTAACTCCTTGAACATCCTTGAACCTCTTCCTTACCTGACCCAAGGAGCTGGGTGAACATCTCGGGCGCCGACGAGGATTCGTCAGCTTTGCTTATGGGGTTTAGGGCTAGGCTCTGCTCATGAATGTTTTTCCCTTTTGTACAATGTAAACGCAAAGAGTCATTAACGACAGTATTTCATGTTGGGTGTCTCAGGGGCTTGAAAAAGGTACAGGGTGTCGTGGTTGCCTGGTCAAAACGGAAAATCTTGCAGATGAGCCCATCCATGAAGCTTTACCAGAGCTGTGCTTAAACCCGAAACCTAAACCCCAAACCTTTCGTTAACCCTAATTCCTAAACCCTAGACCCTAAACCCTCCTGAGCCCTAAACCCTAAACCCTACACCCTAAACCCTACATCCTAAACTCTAAATCCTAAACCCTACATCCTAAACCCTAGACCCTAAGCCCCAAGTGGAAGAAGCCCTTGGCTCTGACAGCTCAGGGTTGTGCTCTTCGGCAGCAGAAGCTCCTTCCCTGCCGTTTTGGGGTTTAGTCTTCAGACGAGCCGACCTCCCCTGGATAGCCTATGATTTTTTCGGGGCCTCCTTACTCTAATTTCCTACTAGCTGACGTCCTTAGAACGGTAGGTTCTTTTTGGTCAAGGCAGGGTTAAGTGTCGAAGATTTCGGGCAACTCTCACCCAACCTGCAACCTAGCAGGTCCCCCGCGACTCAGGACGAAAAGTCGCAAAGCTGAAGACCCTAAACCTCAGTAGTTCAGTAGTAATCTTGAGGCGGTGCAAAAACCGGAAGCCTTAGATTCTCGGTGCTAGTGCAGTAATCCCCTTTGGGATATGCAAAAAAGTTTTGGGGTTTTACGCTGCAGACCCCAAACTTTTCTACCAAACCCTCATACCCTAAACCCGAAGTAGGGTTTAAGGTTTATGAAACCCTACTTTGGGTTTAGGGTTTATGGAACCCTAATTAGGGTTTAGGGTTTATGGAACCCTAATTAGCAGGGTTTAGGGTTTATGGAGCCCTCTAGGATTTAGGGCTTATGGAACCCAAACTTGGGTTTAATAAGGTTTAGGGTTCAGCGTCCTTAGAACCTTTTAGGTGGTTTAGGGTCCCTTAAAACCTCCGGCAGAGGATTCCTGGCTCCCCCGACCGTTGAAATACTGCATCGAGTACTTCGAGAGATGCTGCGACCCTTGGGCCCATAAAGGCTGCAAGGCTTCCAGGATTCCAGGTTGGTTTAGGGGGTTTGGGGTTGAGGGGTTGAGGGTTGTAGGGTTTTAGGGTATTAGGGTTTAGGGTTCTAGGGGTTTGGGGTTTAGGGTTTCAGGGTTTTAGGGTTTTAGGGTATTAGGGTTTTAGGGTTGTAAGGGTTTGGGGTTGAGGGGTTGAGGGTTAAGGGTTTGGGGCGTCTCGCCAAGCAGTGTGTGTATGTAATTTTCATTGGTACATTTTGCAGCTCGGGGTCTGAGCTTTGAGGAGTGTTTGGGGCTTGGGGTCTACGGTTTGAGTGAAGGGATTAGTGCCCAGCTTGGGCTTGGGGTTCAAAGGTTTGGATTCGGTTTAGGTTGTTAAAGTCTAGTGACTTAGTAGTAGAGTAAGTAACCTTTCACCTTTTTGGGGTACTCTAATCTTTGATTTTACCTAGATGATCCCAAAGGCTAACCTTCAGTTCCCGTATAGGTACCCTAAACCCTACACCCTACACCCTAAACACCCTAAACCCTAAACAAAAAACCCTACACCCTACATCCCAAACCCTAAACCCTAAACCTTCGTGAGTTAGAGATAAGGGCTGGTCCGCGTTTCGGGGAGCAGCCAAAGGCCGAATCCCCAAACTGATAACATGGGGGTCGTCATGGTTGGAATAGGGTTTAGGGTGGTTTTGGGGTCTTGATTATCTTTGTTTCCACTTATTCAGACTTTTATACTATATAGTATCTCCCACGCAGAACTTGTAAAGCTTACTGTGCTTTCATGTGCAGGTAGCTCGCAACACGTTCGCTAACCCCCCAGAACAGCCGTCGCATAAGCCGCCAGATACCTTTAAAGTGTACTTGCGCATTAGCCCCTGGAATATGATATGCAGTGCCAGACGCCGAATCCGGAAGCAGGCAGAGCCAAAGGCATAACGCACAGATCGAGAAGTGTAGCAAGCCGAACACGCAGTTCTGAAAGCGCCCGCCCCCGCAGGCAAAGTGCCCTACGTCTTCTTTCGTCCGAAATAACTTTGAGCGGTCATCCAGTCCTGCCGGGTGCCCGGTGCACCGTGGGTTTGGGCTTCGGCAAGAGTCTGGGGTATGTTAAGATGGCCTGGCACACCGTGACATGTGTGACCGTGTGGGGGACAGCGCAGCACTGTTGCATCATGTGGCTGTTGAGTGCGGTGCTTCCAAACCCCAAAAGACTTCGGGTCGTCTCTGCTTGACGGAAAGCAGCATGAGGGCTGCATTCTAAGGCTCTGGCTCTTCTGGTCCCATGAACCCTTAAACCCAAGTTCTGACAGTGTCAGAAACCCTAAACCTTAAACCCTGCCCGTCCTTTCGAAGTAGGAGACAAAAAACGAAGAAACTAGATCGAATCTCTATGCTTTCACGACCAGCTCATACCTAGGGCCTAGCCTAGCCCAGCCCAGCCGCAGTCTCAGCTGCAAACCCCCCGACCGCCCCAGCCCTAGCTAAACCCCAGCCAGGCCCCAGAAGCCGAGCCCAGCCCCCAGCCCAGTCTCATCGAGGTTTATACGAAAAACTCGGTAAAGCCTGTACAATTTCTACAACGTCGAACCCTGAACCCCAAAGACCTACTGCTTTCGAAACCCCGGGGAATGGAAGACGAAGCTAGAAGCCTTCAGGACGACGTGAAGTCTCAACTCAAACAATTTCCGAAGGGTTAAAGGCAATTTCGGGTTCTAGAGTTCTAGGGTCATGTGTTTAGGCTTTTGAAGTTTGGTGAAGCCTGTGGATGCAGCGGGTAGGATTGGCTGCAGTTTTTTGTCAGCGGCCCTGCCGTCTTGTGGCCCCTACTCGGGAAGTTAGCCAAACCCTAAACCCGAAGCAACCTAAATCCTAAACCTTCTCCCCTTTATTCTCGACATTGTGCATCAAAAAGACACCCCCCCCCCCCAAGCTGTACACTCAGGCTCCGTCCACCAACTGCTCCGCCGCCCCCTCGCCTGTGCTTTTGGGCAGGCCAGTGTTTAAGGGCTTCGGATTCCTTTTGTCCATTACGCCCAGCTTTGCAGCGTGATGATGGGGTTTATGCAGAGGGGCCGTCGAAGGCGTTTGGAGTTCAGACAGACTTTTTTAGGGCTTGGGGCCCTGTGTCGCTTTTGTGGTTTTAGGGTTTTAGGATTTTGTGGGGCTGAAACCCACATCCCGAAGCCCGAGCCCTCCAAGGAAGGCCTCTATGGCCCGGTAGTCCATGATAGCAAGGCGAACTCCGGCAGTCAGTCTTCGGCTGGAGGGGTTAGGGTTTTCAGTTTAAGGCCGAGTTCAGTGGTCGGGTTTGGGCGAAATATTGGGTTAGGATGGATAGCTTCATGGGCGTAGCGGTTGAGAACTGACGGTTTCCTCCGAAGCGTCTCTCAGGATAGCTAGAGTTAGAGCTGAGTGCAGTGCAAGAACATAGGAATGGAGGACGCATTGTCTTCGACGTCAAGACGGGACATCTGAGATAGATTTAAACTTTGGGTTTTGCGTTCTAGCATCATTTGTGAAGTACGGGTGCGTGGCCCAGACTATATGTTTTGGCGGGCTCCTTCAGCCGTTGAAGCCAAAGATCATGACATGCACATTGCCACACTGTAGCTATATGATTTTTTGCAGAAGTAAACTTGCGACTTGACAGGGCTACAAATTGGAACCACAGCGGAGGTTTTTGTCGGATCTGCTCATGCGAATGAGGGTGTAGGGCAGAGCCCAGCCCACTAAAGCCTGAACAACCTCAGCAAAGCCGAAACCAGAAGCGCTTGACTCTAATCTTTACATCTTGAATCTCCAACTTAGGCTCAGTGCATCTAACTTTGGGCTGAACAGAGCTGGCAAGTCATGTTTATGTTGCTGGTCACGGCCGGGTTGCTGGAGCCCTAAACCCCTAAACCCTTAACCCTAAACCCTACACCCCGAAACCCTAAGCACTGAACCCTGAGCCCTAAACCTTAAAACCCTAAAAAGACCCCACAACCCAAAAAACCCTAAACCAGATTTTTGGGCTTTAGGGGTTTCGGGCTTAGGGTTCAGGCCGAACCTGGTGAACCCTCCCTAAACCCTAAACCCCGAAACCCTTAACCCTGAAACACTAAGGGTTTAGGGTTTGGGTTTAGGGTTTCGGGCTTAGGGGTTCAGGCCGAACCTGGTGAAACCCTCACGGAAGCCTCGGGCCCTGGCCCCCCATGATGCCATGGACGGCGTGGCCCCGTGGGCCGGGGAGCCGGCGACCCCGATCCCCTTCCGCCCCCTGGAAGCAGGGTTTGGGGTTTAGGGCTTTAGGGGTTTAGGGGTTTAGGGGTTTAGGGGTTTGGGGTTTTGGAGTTTAGGGGTTTAGTTTAGGGTTTAGGGGTTTAGGGTTTAGGAGTCCTGAAGACAAGGACGTAGAGTGAAGAGTTAGGATGATCATTGAGGAAGGCAGTCGTCCGGATGTAGGGGTTTCGGGTTGAGGCTTTGAGTTCAGCTTTCAGGGTTGGAGTTTTGGGACGAGGGTGGCGAGAGCTAGGCTGACCGTGGTCACGTATGAGAGGCAATGGTCCGTCTGTTGTAGATCGCACGATCAAAGAAACGACGACTGCTGCTGCTACTGCTCTCCACTATATGCCACTTTTGTATTTTTCCGCGGTGCTAATCGCTGGAGGATGTTCGAAGGTCCCGGATGAGAAAGCAAGTAGAACGCGCGCTGTTGAATGGGGAGACTCAGGATCAAAAGAGGTACATGGTCACTGCCTAGGTGCTGCGATGGGACGTTAGGGGCTGCTTTCTTGAGCCTTTGCAATCCATGGCATGGCCTCCTACACCCCTGAACCCTAAGCATCCCGAAGCCCTAAACCCTAAACCACACGACTGCCAGGAGTGATAAAGATTGGGGCCCTAAGCCAAGCTTCTAAGTTCTGCAGGCCCTGCTCTCCACCCACGCCACATCCCAAAGACCCTTTAACCTGAGAGAGTTTAGAGTTTAGGGTTCACGGTTTAGGGTTTATGGTGTAAGTGTAGAGTCTGTAACCCAAAACCTTGAGAATTTCAACCCGGAAGATCCCGAAACCCCTTAACTTGAAGCCCTAAAGGGCAAAGCCGGCCCATCTACGAGCGACTGCTTCGGTCGCGTGCCGCCGGGACGGCAGTTCGGTTTTAGAGGGCTTTCAGGCTGAAGATTCAGCATACACCTTCAGGGTTTAGGCTTTGGAGGTGTTTGGGTAAACGGTTATTTGTATTTTTATAGGTGCGTTTCTTTTGAGGTTTAGGTTGTCGGGTTTTCGTGATTGTTTCGAGCGTAGGGCGTTGGTTTCGGGCTTAGGGGTGAACGGCTGCGGGAAGCCTGGCCGGCGAGCTCCAATCAAGCCTGTGTAAAAAAAGGGCATTCGCACCCAAACATCAAGTACTCGTCGCCCGGCCCCAAAAACCGAGCCCCAGCAATTCCCTACTGCTGGGCGCCAGAAGCCGAGCCTACACCCTACAGTGCCCTACAGTCTACAGCCCTGAAAGCTCTGCGAAGGACGCAGTGGACCTCGGCAGGTGTAAAGCTTGGCGCTTTCGTCGGGTTTAGGGGCATAGGGTCTATGGGGCTTGCAGAGCTTAGGCTTAACTGTGATACGGCCTGAGAGGGGCAAGGAGCCTCTGAACCCGCGAAGTTTCCGAAAATTAGGGGTACCCTATTTTGGGGTCCTTTGTAATAAGGAGCCTACTCTTTAGGGTACTATATGAGGGTCCCCATTTTCGGAAACCTCTATCTGAAAATTCTTAAGCTTAAGTCCTGAAGTCTGCAAATTCAAAGCCTGATCCCAGGGGTGGACATCCCCGGGCAGGCAGAAGCACCGACGTTGGAAATCTTAAGCCTGAGCGCCGAAACCGTAAACCTAAGTTCCGAATAGCAGCAATAGTGGCGATGATAGTACTGGTAAGAGTGAAAATGGTACAAAAAATGGTAGTACTGTTAACAATAGTAATAGTGTAAACAGTCGAAATCACAACAATCGTAGTAATCACAGCACTCACATCCGAGGATGACGAGGGCTTCCCCCGAGCCCTTGAGATTTTGGAGCAGACGCGCCGTGCCAGGTTCTTCGGATGGAAAGGCTCTAAGGTTAAGGGTTTTATGGCCGTTAGGGCCTTTACGGCTTCAGGGTTTAAGACTTCATGGTTTAGTGCTTAGGGCAAGCGGAACCGTTCAGGCTGAAAGGGGAGTGGAAGGTTCTCGATTCAAGTTCACAGATACAGTCTTGCGGGGCTGGAGTTTGTATTTGGGGGTCAGGGGTACCTTAAACTACCAAAACCTCCTTTTTTGTAGGGTCCCTATAAATTCTATATTAGGGTCTATAATAAGACCCTACAAAAAAGTAGGTTATGGTAGTTCAAGGTAAGGTTTTTGGCATCAGTTCGTTCCAGAGGATCTCTTGGAATGTCGTCCAAGAATCGCAAGGCCAAATCCAGCTCATCGCAAGGGTTCCCGAACAATCCCTAAACCCTAAACCCCCCTCAAGCAACCCTCATTCATAACCTTCATGCAGTAGGATCCTTATCCCACAATCACCCACCAAGGGGAAGCCCCTCACTTATAAAGAGGCCCACTACCGATCCTCAGAGGGAGGTGGCGTTTCTGGCAGGGCTTACTGCGGGGCTTTCGGGATTCCGGGTTTCTAGCATTTAGATAAAACCTACCCACTGAACCATAAACCCTAACTCGCAGATTGAGGATCTGGCTGCATTCTTGAGCTCAGGATCTAGGGCTGGAGCGGTAGGGTAGGAACTCCTGCACCCTAAACCCTTTCAAGGAATCCGTAAACCCTATACAAGCCCTGTAATCTAGGACATTTTCAGGTCTGTAGTTACCGTTAGAGGAGCCTTATAGAAGGTCTATATACCTTATGGAAGCCTTATAGAAGCCCAAAAAAACCCGCAACTCCCCACCTGTAGCTTCCGTAAACTGTAAGGAATCCTTAGTCCCTAAGCCCTTTACAGGACTTCGGCCTATCGCTCCCTTCCTGGGTTCCTAGGTGGTCCTCTCGAGGCCTAAACCCTAAACCCACCCTAAACTCAAAAAAAAAAACCCCAAATTCTAAGGCATAGACGCTTGGGCACCCTACACCCCTCAGAGGTTCCAAGTCAACCTTCAGACCTACACGTCGGCAGTTCAGAGCGTCTCTTTGCCCCGGAAGTTGCTCTGGGCTGCGCCGGGTTAGGGTTTGGGGTTTCGTGATAGAGGTCTTTTAGGGTTTTAGGGTTTAGGGTTTAGGGTTTAGGGTTAGGGTTTGGGGTTTCGTGACAGAGGTCGAGCGGATCTGGCCAGTCCTCAAGTCCAGTAGCTAAAACATTGGTGAGTAAGCGCGTTTAGGGCTTTGGAAGTCTTCCCCCTCAGCCCGACACCCTAAAGCCAAAAGACCTTAACCCTAAACCCTTTTTCGCGTCAGGGAAGCCGACCTGGCTGCTCTTTAATTCGTAGTCCTTTTTGAGAGGTTCTTATCGTCTGCTTTCGGGGATTCGGATTCTAGGATCCGTGTCCTTTTGCGCACGTTCAAGGACTCTTCACATGCAAAGACATGCAAGTGTCAAGAGTAACTTACACCACAGCATGCAAGCACACATGTACATCTGCACAAACCTGTATGTTTGCATGCATGCACGCATGCACGAATGTCGGCAGGTCTATTTGTCTGTCTGTCTGTCTGTCTGTCTGTCTGAATGTATGTGATGTAGGTAAACAGGCAGGTAGGTAGGTATTTGGCTCGAAACGAACGAATCCGACACTCTCGCAAATTTGCCAAGCCGAAACTCTCAATCTCACCCTAAGCAAGAAACTACCCTCAACTCCTAAACCCTAGACCCCAAACTCTAAACCCTAAACCCTAGAAACTCTCTTTGCCCCCAAAACCTCAACCAAAGAAGCTCCTTCAAAAGCGAGGCCAAGGCTTGCTCCGTTTGGGAAGTTTCCCTGGAGGCGGTTCAGCGTGCCGAGCACCTCAGAGAAATGAGGCTTCGAATCACAGGTCTCAGCGGTTTGGGGTTTAGGGTTAAGGCTCAGGGTTTAGGGTTTGGGCATGTGCAATTCTGTGCAAGAAAGGTACGATGGCATGAGGGTTCGAATCGCGAGGCATGGTCCAGAGTCTATGTTTGTAAGCCTTAGGTGACTTTGCTTACATTGACGTGTTTACAAGACTTAACAGATAGTTTAGGCGCGCAAGTAGAGGTTCGTGAGGCTTGTCATGAACTTGGAAGCGCTCACAGCTCATCACAGCTCTTTCAGGGGTTGGCGGTCTTTGGCCTGGAAGGGGGCGTCGGGGCGTGTTTGGTTGCAAGGTCCTGAAAGTACCGACTTGGATTGTTTTTTGTTAGGACATCAAGTGGTTCGATGGTGTGAACATCCCCAAGTTGGAGTGATGTTTGCAGGATTACGAATTTGCTGGAAGCTATCGAGTTCTTCCATCTAAGCACTGCACGGGGGTTGGAATCGAAGGTGCTCGTATTATCTCATCGGAATGTGTTCGGATTCCTTAAGGCTTCACAACAGAATCCGAATGGAGATAAGTTGCCCCTAAACCCTAAACCCTGGTATCAGACCCTGTTGCTGTCGCGGCTTGTGAGATGATACATGATGTCGGCTTCAAGGCCCCCCCCCCCCGGGTTTCAGGGTCCCCGGCAGAGTCGGAGCATTGGCGATTTAGGGTCTAGGGTGTCTATGGGGTCCTGTTACTTTTGGGTCTGCATCCGGGTCGCGCATGTCTAAAGTTCGCAGAGACTGGCACAGCCCTCTGGTTGAATAGCAGCAAGGGTTTGGGACTTCATTGAAGCTTGACAGGAACCCTTTACGTTAAGGGCACCCTGCCCCTAAGCCCAAGCCGAAGGCCAGAACCGTCGAAGATGCCAGATCTTTCTAGGCTTATGTCCTTGAACTCAAGGTGTGTTCCCTCGGGGCCTGCCTCGTAACCTTGAAGCCTATTGAGGCCCTCTACCCGATCTTAGTTGCTCCTAAACCGTAAGCCCTCCGGCTTGTTCTTTCACAACACTAGACCGGTTGGGGTTTTTTTCTCGCCTGGAGGGTCCCAAGTGTGGGCGTCGGAACTCAAGACCGAGCCCGAAGGTTTAGGGATTAGGGTTCCCAATAAATCTGAGCAGCATGTGTCTTTTTTGCAGTCGCGGCATGATTCTGTTGCAACCTCCCCCAAACTCCTACATATGTTTAGTCCGTGAACTGGCCTCAGAGGAACTGTGGTTTCGGCTCAGCGGATGTGCAGAAGCAGAAGGCGAGCCACAGCAGAGATTTTTTTCGGCTTTTCAGGGTTTCGGGGCATCTTTTTCCATGGCATACGCACAATAAGGAGCCCATAAGGAAGAAATCTGGTATTCATTTAGGCCCCCATCGTACCCTGGAAGATACCGGACCACCATAATTCCCTAGGGTTCCTTACTCTAACTAAACCCTAAACCCTAAACCCCTAAGCCCTAAACGCTAAACCCTAAACCCGAAGCCCTCAATGCGGGCTTCGTCTTAGCAAAGTGGGAGGCAAAAAAAGCCCTAACCCCAAACCCTAAACTATACCCTGTTCGCACGCTCCAGAGCCCGATTTGCATCAATGAGGCTCCTACTTAGGGGTCTCTTGGGTTTTAGGGTGCTGAGCACGTTTCGGGTTTAGGGTTTAGGGGTTTGGGGGGTTTAGCATTTAGGGGTTTCGTTTTTTTGGGTTTCGAGCGTGTTGCGTTTTTGGCTGAAGGGTTTATAGGGTAATCAGGCCTTTCCCCTGCTTCCGATGATCTTCGAATCTCTGATGTTAGGGTGTAACCCTAAACCCTAAACCCGTTTAGGGCCTGCTTTTGGCAGGTCTTTGCGCTGTGCCGACAGAATCCCGAGAGCCACGCCGGCAGCACTGGCGGGTTCACGTCCTAAGCGTTACGCCCTGCACCGGCTTAGGGTTTAGGGGTTTAGGGGTTTAGGTGTTTAGGGTTCTAAACACCAAACCCGGAGCCGTAAGCCCAAGAACCCCGAACCTCCAAAGTTCCGGGGCGGGGGGGGGGGTGGGGAGATCTGGGGATGGCTCAGCAGGGTCTACAGCATAGGGTATGGGGTGTAGGAATTAACATGGTGACAATGATGGTAGTGATGATGATGACGACATCGGTGGCAGTACGCGGTCGGACCACCTGCACCATTCCCGCTTGGGGGCATCGTCAGCAGCAGCAGCAGCACCACCACCAACAACCCCAAATGAAACGACTTGAACCCCCCAAATATTTACAATACCGCCATCTACGAAGCACAATAGCGCTTCAAGCAGTGATAGCATGAACGAGAGCGAGAAGCGGGCAGGGAACAGGACAAATACAGCAGCATGAATAATGACAAGGTCCTTGATCAGAATAGCAAGAAAAACATGACCGAAACCAGCGCAGCAAGCGCATCACGAAGAAAGAAGCTGAGGCTGGGCCCAGTGCATCAGCTCGCTCGTGGCTCTACAGGCGCTGTCCAGCGAGGACGAAGACGACACGTGGCTTTGATTGTGGGCTTGGGGCTTAAGTAGGGCTTTCAGTGGTGTTGTTAAGCTCTTCCTTTTGTGGCCAGGGTTATTTTCTTGTTTTTAGTTTCTTGGGTTGTTTATTCCGTGTGTTGTTGGGTCTAATAGTTCATGGCTTCAGGGTTTGACGTGTAGGTTTAAAGCTTTGGGGCTGTTGCTTGGGCCGGACAGGGCAGGGTAGGGCAGGGTATTGCACTGAAAGTTTACGGGCCTATGAAGGCAGCAACTAAGTCACTAAGTGATAGAAGTGTTCAGGGTTTGGGATTGAGGGTTTAGGTTTAGAGTTCAGCAGAAAGGGTTTATGGTTTCTGTTCCGGGCCAGAGAAGCCTGCTGCAAAGGGTTCAGCAAACAGGTTGAGGCTTTAGTCTGTACCCGCACAATGAGTTAACTATGAGAAGCTTTAAGTAATTCTGCATGCGCTGTAATTTAACTGAGAAGCCCTGGGGAATCCTGGCAGCTTTCTAATTCAAACAGGAAGACCTAAAGAATGGCATTTCTGATTAGTTAGTAAAGAAACCCATGAAAGCCCATATGGGTAGTTCTCTAAGTTCGGGTTCCTTTCTAGTTGCTCAACGAAATAGTACGGCACCCTCCTAAAAGCGACCCGAAAACGGAGCCTGATTTAGAGAACTACCCTAAACCCTAAACCCTAAACCTAAAACCCTGAAACTCCGCGTAGAGGCCCGGAGCTCGGAATTGAGGCCATTGCAGAGCGGAAGTTCCAGAAGTTCCGGCGCGCGCGGCAGATTGGGGGTCCCTTGGCAGCTATTTCGAGTTTGGGGGGTTTAGGGTTCGGGGGATTATGGTTTAGGGTTCAGGGTTTAGGGTTTCTTTAGGGTTTAGGGTTCGGGGGATTATGGTTTTGAATTTTAGGGTGAGTGGAGTTTTCGATACTTCTGTCTCAAGTCCTCGGCACTTCAGCCCAGAAATTCCAAGCCCGGACCTGACGCCCTTGAACTTCGTAGCCCTAAACCTCCCTGAACCCTAAACCCTAAACCCCAAGCCCCTCAACACCCTGGGCCATCCACCCGGATCTTAAATCAAGGGCCCTATGTGCCCTATGTGCCCCGGCCCACGAGCCAGCTGCGCAGCCGACCCGCGCGAGGCATCCGGGGTGGGGTCTTTCCCTGGTAGGGGCCCCTTGCTTAGAGGTTGCCGTAATCAGGATCCTGCCCAGCTTTTACATGGGGCCCCTCACTTTCTGAGTTTGCGAAGTAGGGTCTAAGCTAGGGGTTTTAGGAGTTTAGAGTCTGGGTTTCGGTGTTCCGAGGTGTAGAGGGTCGGGTCTTGCAGCAGCGCATGAACCGGAAACCCGAAACCCTTAACTGTAAACCCTCGACTCTTGTCCCTGAGCCTCAGAGCCTGACTGGTATGCGGAAGCATGCAGAAGCTGTAAGTTCGGAAGGCGATGAGGTGGCGGCCCGCATGGCGGCTGCAAGGTGGGCTCGTGTGGGCGGTCCGGATTTCTATCCAAAATCAGGTTTGGGGGTCTTAGGGTTAAGAGTTCAGGGCACGATCCCCCAAACCCGAAATCCGCCTGGATTTCGAGCTGCGAGTGGCAACAAAAATAAAAGCACGCTGAGTTCTGCTTCCGCTTTGCGCAAGGTCGCCGGACCCCCAGCACATGAAAGGCTGAAGGCTACCAAATTCGAGTCCAATTTTTGGGGTCCTGTTTATAGGGGTGCCGTACTTTTTTGGGGAAGAAGTTGACCATAATTTAGAGAACTACCCAGAAATTGGGTGATGTAAAGCGCGAGCCCAATGCCTTTAGACGAAGGAAGTAAGCTTCAAGGAGTCCCGGAGACGTGAAAGACCCACCGGCCCATTGTCAAACACAGGCTTCGCGTTGTATTGCGATCGTACATGGTATGATTGCATGTAGGTAGTACTGGCCCTAAACCCTAAGCCCGAATTCTCACTAACATTGTATTTGCACAGCGACACCCAGTACTATATAAGTTAAGCCAAGCGGCCGACCGAAGCTCAGAATCGGAAAGAGCCTAGATCGCCGAAGGCTCTGAGGATGGCAGCATTTGGGGCCTAGGGATTTGGGTTTAGGGCCAAGGGGTTTAAAATTTACGCTTTAGGGTCTCGGGCTTGCCCCTCTTCAGTTGCATCATGCGTAGCCAAGGTGCGTGAAAGCCTGTCGCTTGGCACGCGCATATGATGGACGTTGACTGCTTCCGGGGCCGTAAATCACAATGAAGCATTGCTTGGAAACCTCAAGCCCTCAGCCTTGACTCCTAAACCGTAAGCCCAAAACCCGAAACCCCAAAGCCCGAAATAGACAAGCCACCATCCCAAAGCCCTAGAGACTGAAGCTCTAGACCCTAAACCCCGCGAGTGGAAAAGGGTCCTTCAAAAATAAATGAAAACCACCCAAATCCCCCAAAAACCCCTAATCTCCTAAACCCTAAG
>CAJNJA010009427.1:0-14799 GCA_905231915.1 Symbiodinium necroappetens | reverse complement strand
ATATATATATATATATATATTGAAAGAGAGCCTCTGGGATTCCTGTTATTTGAAGGCTCTGTAGGGCCCTCGTAGGATTCTCGATGGGGTTTGGGGGTTCAGGGCTCCAGGGTTTCGGGTTTAGGAGCTTGGGGGGTTTACTTTGAGGGCTCCTTTCTTCTAGGGACCTAGCAGGGTTCTCTATAGGGTTCAGGGCTCATGCATTCAGGGTTACTTTAAGGGTGGATACTCTTTGGGAGGTTTCTGGGGTTTAGGGACTGGGCCGATACACCAGTGGCCTAAACAGTCTCGAAAGGTCGGACAAAGAGCCTAGGCTTGCTAGCCTCGCAGCTATGGTTTGGATTTAGGGGCGGAGCTTACGGCATTCGAAGCTGCCGATTTTGTTCGTGACTTCTCAATGCGATCTGCGAATGTGAGACACAGCTTCCTTTGTGCTCACCATGCGCGATGAGACTTAATCTAACTGTATCCCAAAAAGCCTACATAGAACCGGAAATAACCAAGGCAACGTACAACAGTGTAAGGTGTACAAAGACCGTCCGATCAGTACACAAGTATCCCTTCTGCTTACATCCAATGTTGCTGGACTGCGCTCGTCACTGCTCAGGAAAATCACTTGACTCGCGAGCTTGGTACGGTACCAGCTCGTGCGCAGCTCTTGATGACCTCGGCTCTGGAATCAAAAGACACGGAAAGCTGAGTGTGAGCATGAAGAGAAAAAACGGCCTGACCAAAGCTACACTGGCTCAGGGTTGTGTCGAGACTGCGCTTCATGTTGTGGCTTCGGGGGGTCAAGGCTTACAGCTTAGGCTTCAAAGCAATGGCAGCATTGAGATCACGACGCAGTTGAACGTCAAGGTGTCCGGCGTGATCCTCGAATCAACGAATGCCAACACTGTACTTGTACATATATTATACTATGTACATAGACAACTATATGCAAAGATATATATATATACATATGCATAACACTGTGTGATATAGAGAATAGAGGGAGAAAGCGAGAGGGTCCAGCGTAGGTGATGGGCCCCAGACTTTTCCAACCTTCGTCCTCCTCTCCCGAAGCCCTGAGCTTACACCCTCAAGCATGCCCTAACAACATGAATCTCCCGACCCTGAACCCTCGAAGTCCTAAACCCTTACCCTAAACCCTCGAAGCCCCACATCCTCAAGGCCCTCATCCATCCTAAAGGCCCCCACCCCTGAACTTGTACGGAGACACGGAAACCACCCCACAATGGAGAAAACGGAGACATGATTCTCTGAGTGCTACTACACAGCAGCGTTGTTGTAATCGCCATGATTCTTCATAATCTCTGTGGATGCCGATGTCGTTTCTACACCTGCAAATCTCATGACTCCTAGGGCTATTTCTCTGCCTGCTCCTTTCATGAACCCCAAACCCTAAACCCGACACCCTAGCTTTCGGCCCTTTCCAAGCTTGGAAGCTGATGGCTTCAACTCCCTCAGATGCAAGATATTACAAAACACAGAAGCCTCAGGTTCGGCCGTGCATGCGTGTGTGTGTGTGTGTGTGGGTGGGTGGGTGGGGGTGTGAAACGGTGTATGTATGTGCGTACATGTAACATCTATTTATCTATCCATCTATCAATCAATTTATCTATCTATCCGTCTAACTATCTCCGTATCTATCTGTCTGCGTGCGTGTGCGTGTGTGCGCGTCTGTGTTCGTGTCTCGCTCTCCTTCTTTCGAAAACCATCATCCGACATATTTCTTGCCCAGGTGTGACAGTGCCCAGTTTCGCGCCTGAGGCTTACGCATCTCCCTTCCATTGGCCATTCCATCATAGCCCTACATCCTAAGCTCTAAGAATATAGAACAGACTATGATTGCACATGCATTATAGATGAACTTTACTATATACAATATCAATGACACCTTGTAGGAGCCTTTACGTAACACCCTTAAGGCCTTCAAAGGCACCCTTAAAGGGAACCTTTGTAGGAGCTCTTAAGCTGAGCTGCTTCTCCCGCAACATTTTCTGAAGCCAATGGACCTCGGCTGCATGAGGCTAGTTTTTTAATACCCCAAACCCTAAACCCCTAAACCCTAAACCCCCTACACCCCGAGCCCCAAAACCCCAAAGACCCTGAACCCTAATCTAAATTGGGATCCCTTTCTAGGTCCCGAGAAAAAAGTTACGGCAGCCTGGAGCCCCAAAGGGACCCGAGTTTGGAGAACTACCCATCAACTCCCGAGCTTCCGGGGCTTCCCAGCTCCTGGGTAGGGTTTGGGGTTTAGGGTTTAGGGTTTGGGGTTTAGGGTTCGGGGTTTAGGGTTTAGGGTTTGAGGCTTACGGGGTTAGGGTTTAGGGTTTCGGGGTCTAAGAACTCCCAGGTCTTAGACCTTAGGGCCAGGGCTTAGGCTTTGGTTATCAGTTCGCAAGACTGATGAGAATGGTGATAATGACTTCTATTGTTACTGTTATGGTTCACTTATAATTATTGTTGTTTGATTGTATGCGTACAGTGCGGAATGTGATCTGCGAGCCTATGCACCAGTGACCGTTACTCATGGCTAGCCGTAAGACTGTTGCGCCTACTGCCAGCACACTCAGTACCATTATGATCTCCATCAAAACGTCCAAACCCTACACTCCAAACCTTAGTCCCCTTCCCGAAACCTTGAATCCTAAACCTCAAACCCCTCAGCCCCGGACCCTGACAGGAACCCCTTAAGGAAGGCGCTACGCTGATCTCCCTTGTAAGAAAGCTCTGTCGAAGAATGGGGCCAGAGCTGACTGGTCAACATCCCCGGAGCTCGCGCAGCCTCGCACAGAAGGGAGGGGGGAGCGGGGGCGTGAGAATGGAGGCATGAATGCACACTAACATGCGTGAATATATATATATACACATATATATATATAGATATATATATATATATATACATATGTATGTATGTATCTATTTATACACATGCACAAATATATACCTTTAACAACATTTTGTTAAGTATGTGTGTAAACATATATATATATATATGAACACACACACACTCTCTCGCGTGCACATGGTATTTCGTTTACTTATTTGTGTGTGTGTGCGTGCATGTGCGTCAGAGACATGTAATGTTCGTACATACTGAGTATGTCCGTGCATAAATAAATAAATATATATATATATGTAACACTTTGTATGTTTATGTGCATGCTAAAGTAGCGGCCAGAAGGTGGAAACATGGAATGTATAGAGTACGTGTGCATGTATCGGGCACTCTCTATATACCTGCGCATATATATATATATATATGTATGTATGTGTGTGTGTGTGTCTGTAACGCTCTCTCTCTCTCTCTGTATGTATATATATATATATTTATTTGTTTATTTATTTATCTGACGATATTAGCGATTAATACTGGCTTTATTATTATTATTACAGTTATCGCTGGAGGGTTGCATGGAGTCGTGCTGGTTGGGCATCACAATATGGCAACTCGAACCCTTGTACAAGTGTACAAATCTTGAGCATCTCCTGAAAACGTCCGACGCAAACAGCTCCTAGCATCGTCAGTTTATGAGTAAAGTATTCGGCTGACGGGGACTATAGTTCCCCTAAGCCCTGAACCCTAAACCGCCGATCTTGGTCTCATGAAGCTTCATGCTGTCTTCTCCACCGTGCATGCTTATGCAACGAAAGTCTTCGCCACAGCATCCCGATCGCCGGGGGCCCCACAGTCAATGATGGCCGTGTAACTTTCCACAGTTGGACAAAGCTGTTCTGCCTCGCAAGCAATCGCTGTTGCAATGCTACCGTTAGCATGTAAGCGTATGAACCTTCAAAGCCAACCACATGCGACGAAACAAGATGCAACGATGTGGAATACATCCTTGCAGTAGCTCGGGCCGAATTCCTAAGCCCTACATAGGAAAAACCTCAACAGAGATTGTGTCCGGCGAAAAGTTGCATTCGGATGTATCTTAACACAGAACACAATCATGATCATCATCCTGCTACTCGTCATCACTAAAACCTGTCGTAATCATCACCACAGGCAGCAACAACACGATGGCCATCATCATGATCATTGTGATGGCCGGGTAAAAGCTGCCGCAGCAGCAGCGACAGCACGGCATGATTATGCCTTCCTGCTCCGCATCATCATTAAAAAACAGCAGCACCACCGCGATCACAATCACCATGATGCGCTTGAAATACTGCTGCCAACAATGCTTCACGCCAGTAGCAGCGACTGCACTTACTATGTCTTCTGTGATGATAACGTTGAACATCACATGACACTTATACGAACATAATTCTACCGACACTAAATGAAAACCAAGATTGCGTTGTCAATCTGGCCTAGAGAAACGACGATTCAACAGCAATAGCTTTGTTGGTGAGTCATTGTAGCAGTGCTGTGATGCTGGTGCTGGTGCTGGTGGCGGCGGTGGTGGTAGTGGTGGTAGCATGTTGTGGGCTATGCAGCGATTGAGGCAAATGTGCTTGTTCTTCATATACCCACCTGCTCTTCACACTACAATCTTCACTGAGATGAAAGGTACCCTCACAGGCTATCATGATGATAACGAAACTGAAGCTACTAATAAATATAAAATGACCATCAGGATGGAATGAACATACATGACAGACAAACAAAACTGCGATAATGTTCGCCCTGCATGTGAAAGTGACTACCCATCTCGTGCATCAATCCTGTCTAATCCTACGTCCGAAAATTCAAGATCATTACAGAGTTCTTGGGTGTCCTCCCAAACCGTGCTGCTGAGAAGTCCAGAACAGCTTTACAAGTGAACAGAAACAAGTTTTCTGCTGTCAACTTCTCGTCAGGTCCAGGCTACTGCTACAGCTCGGCGTGAAGATTCTAGCTGCAAAAATCGGCAACGGCTAAACCCAATGCCCTAGCAACCTATGAACGCAGAAACCCTCAGGCCCAACCGCCGTAAGCTCTCCTTTTCAAGTGGGATCTTCAGAAATCATAGTGAAATGATTGTTGGGGCTTGGAAGTGTGGCCCTGTTGTACGACTCGTTGGTTTAACCAACCGTCAGTGTTTCATATTGAAAGCAGGCTTGGGAAAGCCCTGAGGACCCAGCGAGCATGGACTCAAGCAGCTGACCGGCCTGTTTCGACACGTATGCACACAAGAGGTATTAACATAAGTGGCAATCATCCGGTTGTCAATCGCCTTATCAATACGAGCCCTCTCTGCATGAAAGGGAACCTTTGCACAAGCTTGCTATGAATGTGGCGGTATGGGGACCTAGAAGAGGTTCCGAGCCGTGCTTGGAACTTTTGAAGATTATTGCCATTTTCATTAGTAGCATTCTTGCCTTTAGGAGGTTGATAGATTTCGGGAAAATCCTCGTAGGTGGCGTCCTGCAGCGACTGCAACACTAACCATTGAATGTGAGATTTTATATCATTCAGAATCATTCCGCTTCCCCTGCCCATGTAAGAAGGAATGTGTTTCTTGAGCTTGATGTGGATCTAGGGCCGGCAGGCCATCGATTCGGCACATTATGTAAATTGCAAGGCATCAGAAGCCCGGCAACCTCTCGAGGTTTAGGAGTTTCGGGTTTAGGTGCCCGCCTCAATGATTACCCTAAACCCTAAACCTTCCTAAACATGCACCCCGGGCCTTGGCAGCCGAGCCGCGCTTTGCATAGGCGGAAATCAGCGATGTGAACGTGACCTGTCTCGGTGACAACGGTGGTAGCTCCCTCGACTTTGAGTCAGGGTCTACGGTTTAACCCACCGACATAGTCAGCAGTGGATTTTGATTTTGGGCACAATTGTATTATAATAAGGTCTCTAACAGCACCACGGGAGAGCATCTACTTCGGGGCTAAACTGGGTAAACGACATGCTTCAGCACGAGATGTTGGGCATGTCTGCTATGTTTCTGTCTGGATATTCAAGCTCCGATGGAGGATTCCTCAGATTTTTGCATATATGTTTGCTTGGAGGGGCTGCTTGCTTATGACGCAGTTAAAAAAGAGGTGAATGTAGCCAACGTATCCTTCATCAGGAGGCGTATAGTTCGACCGAGATTAGTGTAGGAAATTCCGACGGCTAGTGCCTACACATCGAGGATACTCAACCTCCCAATTCGGAATCCTACACAGGGCGATGTAGGAAATTCCAACGTAGGAAATTCCAACGGCTAGTATCTACACATCGAGGATACTCAACCTCCCAATTTCGGAATCCTACACCGGGCGAAAGCGACACTTGGCGAGTCAATAAATCCAAGCCGCGGGAGTAGCAGAACCGAACACGAAAGCATCCCCTAACCTTGAAAACATCGAACGTTGACGGTGTGGAACCCTTTACACTGTAATGACATGTCAGGTTTAAGACTCTACTGGGGCCGAAACAAACACAACACCGACTTGTGTAGGGGGTCCCACATCCCGCCTCGTTCGGCTGCAACATGTGTTCCCGCAGCCTGGTCCATTGACCCAGACCAACCCAAATTAGTGCTTTTGCACATCATGAACGGCGAGCTCTTACGCATTCCCTGTAACATCCTGCGTCAATGATGCGGCGAAACGAGTAGCAAGGGCAATGACCCGTGAACTCGTAGAACTTTGCAAGAACCTGCCGCCAACACGAGCCTTTGCAGCCACTTCTGGGTTTCGTCAACGTCTCCGGTCCTGCTGCGCTGGATCTTTGAATATGCCGCACTGCGAGATTCGGTGAAAGGATTCGGTGAAAGGCTATCGGCTAAGGTGCAATGCCGGATGATATAATTTCAGCCTATGGCTAATTAATTAATTGTTTTGCGAGTGCGAACTGCTTATCTATTCGGTATAAGCGTCACTGTAGAACCGATGCTGCTGTGACAAACACGTGCAACTTGACGTGACGTCCCTCTGCTGCCAGGAACGTCTGGGGTCCTGGCAAATCCGCCCAACACCGCGTTGAAGCAGACCTGCACTGGCACTGCGGGCATTAAAAGCAAACATGCCGCTCGTCAACAACACAAACGAAACACGACACTTGCCGTAATTGCCCAACTGTAAAAAGGTGCCCGCTGCGTGCGCGCTTTCTCGTGGGCTTGACTTGAGGCTACGGCCAGATCTGGCGGGTGGTTCGCTGCAAGCATCTCCTTCCTGAGCGACATAGTGAACGCTGATCATGTAGCTTGAAAACAGCTGAATACCGTCGACGAAATCCTTGATGCCACTTGGCTTGTTTCTTTCTCTTTGGTGGATGGTCAAAAGATTGCCAGCAGCAACCAACCGTATGCATGAAAACACAGGCAAGTTGCGCGAGTGCTTGTGACAAAATGGCATTGACCCTGACTCTACACAACCCCTCTTCGTGAAAAGCACAAGTCGCCACGACAGACGAGGTGCAATATTTACACAGTGCACATCGTATTTAACACGGGCACACCTGTACTTGTTTGTTTTGACGAACAAAAAAGGGGGTAAAGGTCGCCTGATGCTGAAATAACAGTTGATCTTCAATGGCATGAAAGCACCCGAAGCTTCCAAGCTGAGCTGAAAACAAATGCGCAACCGCAGTCCCAGTGCTGCCTCGGGCTGGTGCTAGAAAAAACACCAGGATTGACTACAGGTTTGATACTGCCAGTGATGAAGATGATGCGGATTTGCAGAATGTCACGAAACAGATATGAATTGGCAATGCCATGGGGCACTAGACAAAGCGCGTGTTAAGGTCAGTCTGTTATTCCTAAGGTTGATGGTAGGGGTAGGGTTCAAGCCGGGTCATATTGGGGTTGCAATTGCGAATCATGTTTCAGTTTCAGTTAGGTATGATGGCGTCGGCGGCAGGATTATGTTAAGTCCTAATATTAATATTGCAGGATTCGGAATCGTATTCAGGGTAACGTCAAAAGCTATCAGGTTTTGCAAACTATGAGGGGTATCAGCGAAATTTCAATGTCGTTCAGCATGAAATTGCTTGGGTTGACATGGTCTCTGCTAAGATGCTGTATTATGCTGTTACTTTCGCAGCTAGCATGCAAGCTAAGATGAAATATGCAATCAAAACCGTCGGTCGGTTGTATCGGACAGTGTTACTACCAGGCATCATATTTGGGCTACTTACTAGTGTCGTGCCTCTAAAAAGGTACATGCTAGCATTGTTCACCTTGGGTGTGTCATCACTGTGTTCCAGCCGCACCATGTTCTATACTCGTCTGCACACAAGTCGCCGTCATGTCATTATGACAGGCGTGGTACTTGGCACTATTACGGTGCCTTGATGCGTTTAAGTATGCATGAAACAAACAGGGTAATGCCCAATACTTACCTTTTGGATGGGTTAAAACCTGTATTGTCCACGAGAATTGTGTGCAATGCACAGCGCCATTGGTATGTCTGGGAGTGCTGAAGAAAGAATGAATAGCAGTTTCGGGTGCAATACGTAGCACTTGTATTTCGTCTTGGTAGATTGACGTACGTATGTGTAGATGGTTGTGAGCACTGCTATTTTGCTTTGATGGGTTGAAGTGTGCATGCAGTGTGTATGAGTAACAGCGATGTATGCAATACTTGGCACTGTTACTCTGCCTTCATGAGTGTGACACAGTCAAAAAGTCGTATGCAATACTGAGCAATATTATTCTGCTGTGAAGGGTTTAACAGTAATCTCTGTGAACAACCGGGTTGCATGCAATGCTTAGCACCAGCTATTCTGCGACGATGTGAAACATGAACAACGAACGGGTATCATGGTTGCTTGCAAGACTCAGAATGTGTACTTTGCCCTGGCAAGTTGAGTTATGTATTAGTAGAACGGCTGTATGCAATACTTAGCAGTACTATTCTGCCTTGATGGGTTGAAGTATGCGTGGACAGGAAAACTGTATGCAATACTTAGCATAGTTATTCTGCCTTGATGGGTGGAAATGTGTATGTGTCATACGGTTGCATGCAGTACCTAGCACTGTCATTCTGCCTTGATGGGTTGTAACAACGTTGCATGCAATACTTAGCACTGCTGCTTTTCCTTTGTGGGTGTGAAACACTGAAAAGGTCGTATGCATGCACTACCTAGCACGATCGTTCTGCCTTGATTGGTTTCAGTATGTATGCATCGGAGGGTTGTCTGCAATACTTAATTAGCATTAGCACTGTTAGTTTGCATGAGTGGGTTGAAGCATGTGTAAGGCGGACCGGTTGAAGCAATACTTAGCAGCATTATTTTAACTTGATTCTTGAATTGTGGCCTCCGTGACCTTCAGTCTAGTCATCTAGTAGAATCTAGCATCAAAGCATGTGGCTGTTTCGGGAAGGAAGGCATTGCAAACTTGTTGATGGTGACAATGCGGATGACAGCGGTGATAACGATCGCCTCAACTGCGGTGCGAAGCACTCCTTTTTGCACAGACGCTGGCAACTGGGCCAGCGGTATGTCCTCAACGATTCGTTTGCCGACTAAAAACTAAAAATCGTATCTGCGCTCCTCATGCGCTTCACTCCACCATCGCTGCCGCCTCGGGCCATCCTCTGTCGGCCTCGTCTGCACGTAAAGCTTGCCTTTCTGGTAGGCCTCGTCCACGGCATGGTAAGCTTTTCGGATAAGATCCTGGTCAGCGGTGTTTGTTGGGACCTTGTCGGGATGAAGCTTCAGCGCCAAGGTTCGCCTCTTCTTTTCCAGAACCTGCATAGAGACAGTGCTACGGCTCACATCCAAAACTCGGCACCACCACGGGTTTGCTGCATTCACATCATGCTTTGCTGCCTGCAGTATTTTCGCCACCAGCTCCTGCAGCTCGAGACCAGTGCGCTTGTCGTCCACTTCTGCTTGAAGTACTACCCGAGGTGGTACTTCCTGTGTTGCTGCAGCCTGCGGTGTCCGTGGTGGCGTTTGGGCCTCTTCACGCACAACGCGGGCGAAACGCAAACGAGGTGGTGTGCTCGGCCGTGGCCGCTGGGAAACCGATTCTGGTTCATGCCCCCCTTGTGGGATGGGGGTCCACTCCAGCTTGATGGGCTGCAAGTTGACGATCACCTGGCGAGATGGCATAGAATCAGAAACGGTACGTATCATGCCTTCTACACTCTGAAATAATCACACATGCAAAACCAGACTACAGATCAGTCTAATTTGTGTCCAGCCGCATCCGGAGCGCTTGAATTCCGCTTCTGTGCAGCCGCATCCGCAGCGCTTGAATTCCGCACCATTGGATGGTGAAAAGTGAAACCTTTCGGCTAGGAGTATGCCGCACACGGCTCTAAAGCCTTACATTCTATATAGTGAGGCTCTCCATCTCGAACCGAACCTTTAAAAACCTAGGCATTGAGAATGCGTTGAAAACCATAGCCCTGCGGCTTCAATGCCACAGCCCCCACCGAATGCACTTGGAGCCGAAAGTCTTGAAGAAATCAGGAGTGTGACATCGGCGCACTCACTCAGCGGGTTCAAGGTTGAGGGCTTCAGGCCTGAAATAAATAAGGGTTAAGGCAGAAGCCGCAAATGCCAGTAAGACATCTTTCCTCGTACCCTGCATGCTAGCCAGCCCCTGTAGAACTCTTCGGGTCAATATGTTGCGGATTGCAGGTCCGGCCTTTGACCTGTTGACAGATCAGCTGCTGGAATATCACGGCTAAAATGTCGCAGGGCAGCCTACACCGTGGATCCCACCCTAGGTCCCAAGGCTAGGCGTGTAGGGCTTCAAGGCACAGCATTTGGCAGACAATTGAGACCCAAAGTGCTCGTTACATCACGAACTCCTCATAAGCCCTGCAGCGATCTTCCCAAGCCCTACTAAACCCTCACCCCTAAATCTTCGAACCAACACCCTAAGCTCCTGAAGACTGAGGCTTACGACCTTAGAATACGACTATCATCAGTACTACTGCTGTTGTTATTATTACTACTACTAACACTAGTTGATATTATTCTTAGGCCTATTCTTGTTCTTATTCATAATCGTTCCTATTCCTATTCTTATCCTTATCCTTCTTCTTCACTGCTAGATCGTAATACTCTAACCCCTACACCCGCACCCTAAACCCTAACCCCTAAACCCTACACCCGAAACCCTAAACCCTACACCCTAAACCCTACACCCTAGCCCCTAAGCCGTTCGTATGGTTCTTGGTTGCAGCGTGCAAAGCAAGCAGAAGACCGGGCTCGGGGCTGCAAAGAGCCGCAGAGGAGATCATAGAGGCGTAAGTCAACCTGAGACAGGAGCTGCGGGTTTTAGGGGGTTTTCGGGTCTAGGGTTTAGGGTTCAGGGTTTAAGGCTTAGGGTTTAGGATCTGAGGGTTTTAGGGTTTAAGGTTTAGGGTTTAGGACAGGGCCTGGGGGTTTCGGAGGGTTTGGGGTTTAGACGGCCCGGCTGAATTCTCTACGCCACGAACTCAAGGTCTAGGATCGGGTCCAGAATTTGTTTCTCGTCTGTGTGGACGTTGAGAGTTGCAGCTGCTGAGCTATATCGGACTTGTCAAAGAGGCTTCCTCTTTTGATCCTTTGACATCGGTGTTTCTTTACCAGACAGAGGAGAACCGTAGGCCCCCAGGCCCTACATGCCAAGAAAGCCTCGACGAGCGCATGCTCTCAGCCAAGCAAGTTTTGACAAGGTTTCGGGTCTAGGGTTTAGGGTTGTGCTAACACTTTCAAGATAAAACGCTGCATGCCAAGAGACATAAGTTTTGGACGAAGGCCCCCCAAAACCCTACTGGCTACCCTGAGCCGTAGACGGCAACGACCGGCCCCCAATAGAAAGAACAAACAGAAACGATCTTCAACCCTATCCATAATCCATAAAAGCCTCACCCTGAAAAACCTGGAAGCCCCCAAAAAAGGTTGCAACGGAGCTCTTGGTCTTAGTCTGCTCTCCCCAAACCAGTGTCTCTTAGTGGCCGACACTGTAGGTAGCACCTCAAGCATCTGTCTCGTCGGATTTCGGGCTTTTGTCCGTCAGGGCTTTTTTTGTCTGTGGGCCGTTGGGGGCGGGGGCCTTAACCCGAAACCCGGTTTAGGGTTTAGGGCTTTTAGGGTTTAAGGGTGTGGGGTTTAGGGCCTTTTAGGGCTTTTTGGGTTTGGGGGTTGCAACGCTGCTGTGGGGTGCTCCGGGCCTCTTTGCGATGTTCCGAGGTTCCTTCTTGGGATTCGTCGGAGGGCTCGGAGTGTAGGGCACATCTCTAAACTCTAAACTGTCAGATCCTTCTGGCATATCTTGGATGGGCCAAAAGAGTCTCCCCCCCACAGCTGAAGCCATGAAAAAAACCTTAAGCCACAAACCGAAAACTCTCAAATTCTGAAGTTTACGGGCCCTGCACCCTAAACCTACATGTAGCCCACTAAGCTATTGATAGCGCGATTCTTGTTGGACTTCAGGCTTGCGGGCTTTAGCTGTAGGGTTTGATTCTCTGCCTTCTCAGACCTTACACGGTTCAGGGTGTAGGGTTTAGGATCGGTTTTTAGCACTGAGGGCCTGGGCTAACGTGTGGCGGCAGGCCTGGTCGCGATGCATTCGCCGTTTCCACTCTAGGACACCAGCCTGGTCAGGTTTAGGGTTGAGGGATCAGGGTTTAGGGTTTAGGGTTTAGGAGTTTAAGGGTTTAGGGTTTAGGATTTACCTGTATCCCCAAACCCTACAAAATAGTAGGTTCTGATCCCTTAAAGTATAGGGTATAACGGTATAACCCCTAAAAAAACAGTAGGTTTTGGATCCCCGGGTAGGAGTTAAGCTGCACCCTTTGCTCTCGGCAGCTATGCGCGAGGAACCCAGATGACTCTGTTACCTGCCATGCTGGAAAACTAGGTTGGGCATGCACGAGAGCGATAAAACAACGCTACATTAACTTCGCTACAGATACTAAAACTAGAATTATGCATTTGGTTGTACCAAGCTATACCGATAACAAGAATACTTAACATTACTCGGAAGAAATGATACGGGTCTGCAGAGCTCAAGCGAGGGGATGATGCAGGAAAGCCATGAGAACCATGCAACACTTCACACCTCAGCAGACCTGTGACTCAACTGTAGACGCTGCGTACATTCGTAGTCTGTACCTCAATCCCCAAAAGCCTACCTTCAACAGACGGGCAAGTCTCAACTGGAACGTAGCTGGGGACAGCTGGACTTCCGTCGGAACCCCCCTGAGGTTGTGACCGTCAAAACTGAACATCCCAGATGCCCCATCTACACTGAGCCCTAAACTGAACTCCTGAACTCTGAAAGCCGCAAACCTGGCATCTCCGAATGCCTAACTTTTAGGGTTTAGTGTTGATAGGGTTTAGGGGTAGTACCACCTGGTGCCTTGGGTCTCTCTGAGGACATCCGCAGCGACCCTGACTGAAATAGAGGTACCGGAACTAAGACAAATACAGGTGCCTCAACACTTCCTCAGGGATTTTGGGCATCTTGCGGTATAGTACGGTTAATACGGCAAAATCGGTATAATATAGTACGGTATAGTTGTGTATAGTTTTGTATAGTATATGGTATGGTAAGGTATCATTCGTAAGTATGGTATGGTATGGTACGATATGGTATAGTGGGGTGGTGTAGAGGTACGGCATAGTTTAGTTTAGTTTACCCAGACTAAGGAATGCTAGGGAATTAAGAATCACATTGGTAATGTAGGGGCCTTAATCATCAGAATGGGGTTTTGGCGCTTCCTTGTTATAATTATAGCATAATATACCCCAAACCCTTTCTAACTATTAAGGCCCCTATATTAGTTTCTTCAGGCTTCTGTGTTACAGCACCTCTCTGAAGGTCGCCGCCTCATCCCCGGATTTGGACAAGCCGTCCATGACAGCGTTGTAAGATATCCTTGCATGCATCAGGGCTTCTTGGGGCGGTTTAGGGATTGGGGTTTAGGATTTAGGATTAGGGTTCAAGGATGTTCAAGCTTTAGGGTTACCATTACTTTGTTTTAAAGTGTGGTGGGCCTTTCGCACTGCTTAGGGTTATCTGGGGTTTAGGGTGGGGGGATGTGGGGGGTTTCGAGCTGAAAGCGGCAAAGCTGCAGGGGTGTACGGCGTGGGCTTGCGGGCTTACTGCCAGCTTTGGAGAAGCTGGAGGACGGGGTAGCACTAAACCTATCGTAATTTCAAAGAGGCTTTCGCGCGCAAGATGGCACATGTCTACAAGGAGCCCGGAGGTTGGTTTATTCAGGCCTCTACATTACCCAAAGAAAGGGTTTAGGATTTTTGTTGTTTTAAAGGGCCCTTTTCGTAGGGTTTAGGGTTTAGGCTTTAGGGTTGAGGGATCCTCGCAGGACTTCTTCGGTGAAGCAAGGTCGAAGCCTTTGATAGGGGCAACCGCTACTTCTGGCACTTGTGAGGTCTCCGGTTTCCTGGATAGGGGGTAGTTCTCTAAATTAGGGTCCCTTTTTGAGTCCCCGATATAGTACGACACCCTTATATAAAAAAAAGGTACCCTAAAAGGTATCCTACTTTAGAGAACTACCCTTATGACTTAATTATTCAAATTAAGATTAGGGGGATCCTTCGGGGATATAGGACCCTCTCAATAAGGTCATTTTTGAGAGAGCCATAAGTAGGATTAAGAAGGGTCCCCTTTACGGGGTCTCCCTAATCCTACCTGGGATTTCACTGTTCGACGGCGGTGTAGCTCGGAAGTCGGATTGAGGCCTCACGCAACATGATTATTATAGGTTAGGGGGTCACACGTTGGTATTTGGCCGCGTGGCTTCGCGACATCTCTGTTTGGGCTTGTTGTCGAAAGTGCTGGTATTTGCAGGACTTTTGTGGCTTGGAGTCAAGATTGGGGTGTATGTCTGAAGGCTCCATTCAGGTACCTACAAGTTAGGGCGCGTTTTTCAGCACACTGGGCTCAAGTGTGTGGCGAAGTCGGC
>CAJNJA010009426.1:0-14799 GCA_905231915.1 Symbiodinium necroappetens | reverse complement strand
ATTGACCGGATTATGCAAGTGTGTGTTCTGGGGTCATGTTCGTTCTTGGAAGTTCCTGTTGCCTGTCAGGGTCATGGCGCAGCATCTTTTCTAAGTCGCGGCGACTTCGAGCTTCTCGTCTTGAGCGAGGCTTAGGAACGTTGGATTTCGGAATCTTCAAGCTTGGATGATCTAGCGTGCAAGCACGCTGCCACTCGAGGCTGGGTGAAGCACAGGAGCAACGCACAAAGAGCTTTCGAGATGTCAAATCGATCAGCTGAAGCTTAAGAATCGTAACTCCAAGCTTTGAGCGGGGTGTTCTATTCAGACTTGGCCGTCGTTGCTAGTGATGGTGTTGGCAGTAAAGTTCTAGCTCCAGGTAGGTGCAGGTTCCGTGCCCAAACTCTTTGTGCATATGATCAGCTCTACCTAACTGTCCCATTTGCCATGTTGAGAGCCGAAGTGAGCCGTAGAGAATAGCTGGTGATAGATGAGGCAGCACAGAACATCATGGAGCCAAGGACCAAGGTGCTGCTCAGTGCACGCTGCTGCGAAGGTATTCACTGGGAGCGGCGACCTCAATGACTTTCATGTTTGGCAATTCGGGAGGGAGAGGCAGACACCCCAGAGAGGTTGCGGAATAGGGTGCACATCGTCAGGCCGCGAACACAATTTGACAACATACAGAGAAATCTGAACATAGCAAACAGGAGGCCGTCGTCAGTAGAGTCTCCATGCTTCTCAGACATGATGTCATCTGTTGTCATGGCCTGCTTGGCAGTTCAATCTTGCAGCCAGTTTTGCTCAGGTTAATTACAGAGCTTGTGAGTAAAGCGCAGCACTGCTCAGCATTATCAGGCTCACATACGAAGGCACATCCAAGGGTGCTAGGCCGATAGGACTGCTAGAGCAGTTCCTTGCCATCCAAGCCGCGATGGCGGGACGCTCGGCAGGACTCAGTCTCGATGAGGACGAGGATTTCCAGGACTGCGCCAGTGCCCACAGTGACTAGGTAGGCCTTTGAGATACTTTATATTTTCCCTTATTGGGCTTAAGAGGACCCTATTTACTAATCCTTTTCAGAGGCTTTAAAGGGCCAACCAGGTGAGGGGCAGGACGAGCTCGATGCATGGCTCGATGCAGCCTCGGAAGCGAGCCAGGGCCTGTGAATACACAGCAGGCATCGCCATCTCCAGTCATGGTTGCAATTCAAGGCCCCCCATGTCATATCGGCATGCATATGCTGCACTAAGGCGACATTTCTCTCGATTCGGACATGGATCCTGCTGAAGCACTAGACGGCTTAGGCGAGCTTCGGAGCTTCACGCGCCCTCCAGCAGCTAACGCACCCATCTCCGTGATCTTCTTGGTAGACCTCTCGGACAGTATGAAGACGAGGGACATTCGCGGAAGGGAAGGGCTCCGTCGGATCGATGCAGTTGTGGATGTGCTCAAGAGCTTTATCGTTCAGCAGCGGACTGCGGGTGCTGTGACGGACCTGTACAGTGTAATTACACTGTCCAACAGCAACTATGAGGTCAAGTTCCTAAGACATAGCGGCTCCGAAGCAGTTGCGGAGCTCGGCCGCGGTTCCTTTGAGCCTTCTGGCTCTGTGCAATACCAGAAGATAGTCACTGCACTCGAAGAGGTGGCTGTTCCTGGCCAAGTCTGCCGTGCCATCTTCATGTCTGATGGCTGCTCTGGTTCTTTATCGTGCCATGTCCTCCCGGACTTTCAGGCTCTGTTTGCATCGAACCCGCATGTTGTTCTTCATTGTATCGGCTTCGGACCAAAGGACTTCTCGATCATCCAGCAGCTTGCGCAGATTGGCCGCGGGAGTTTCAGTTGTGCAAGCTTGGACATCGAGAATCTTGTCAACACCTTCTCTAGTCTCAGCAAGACAGTGACTGAAACGAGGAGCACCGTGCACCACGGCGACCGGGAAGCTCGTCAAGTTGCCTTCGAAAGTGCGCGTCGCTTTCATTTATTGCCTACAGCTAAGTCAAAGTCTATGAGACCTCGGGAGGCGTTGCGCTACACATTCTGGCTGGGACGAGGTGGTCTCAAAATAGCAACCAAAGACAGGTGCAACATTCAACTACACAAGAGTCCCTTCATGCAGGGAGGGATGCGCCTGGTTTACAGGTGCCGCGATGCAGACATCCCGACGGAAAAATGGTCGCAAAGATCTCGAGGTATGTCGAGCACGACAATTCATGGCAGTTCGTGAGGGACTTTGTGTTGAACACAGTTCAAACTCGCAGGCTGACTCAGAAGTTTCATCAAGCTTTTTGGTGGGCTTTAGCCTGCGATTGGGAGCCTAGGCGACTTGTGTCATGCACACAGGCCTGGGTCTACGATGTGCTTGCGACCCAGCATCATCCACGTGTACTTTGTGTTGCAGAGTCGTTCTTAAAGGGATCAGAAAGAGGCTTCACCAAGTGGATCAACAACCGTGGCGAGATACTGATTCCACCAAGCAGCACAGAGTACAGCATGGCCGTGGAAGCTTTTGCACATTTCTCGTTGGATTTCAGCCGGGGCAACCTCATGGTGGCTGATCTTCAAGGAGTTCTGTTGCCTGGTCACGGGAAAGGTCGACGGGTTCATTTGACAGATCCTCAAATTTTGTCACTGGAGCAAGAATTTGGTGCCGCCGATCTGGGCTCTTCCGCTATGCAGAAGTTCAGGTCGCTGCATGTCTGCAACAGCCTTTGCAGGAGGCTCCACTTGTCTTCGCTGGATGCCATGCCACGAGCGCCCAGAACTCGCAAGGCAATCTTGACTGCCCGACGTGGACCTTCGCTGCCCACAGCCCCGCCTCCACTGCCCCCCAAGCCTGTGGTCCCCGCGTCTAAGCCAGAGCGCGGCAGGTCGCCTGTGCGAAGGCAGGCAGGCAGCGAGCATGGGCTTCGCAGTGACGAGACCCTGAAAGCCCAGGAGCTGCTTCTCTGTGAGTGCCGGACGAAAGCCAAGCGACTGCTCTTCGTGGGAGAGTGCACCCATCTCTTCACAGTTGCTGCTGCACGGCTCGTGGCTTTGTGGCTCCGGTCCGAACATCCTCGTCTGGAGTGGTGTACCACAGAGCTCTCATGGCCCACATCAGAGAAGATGAGATCGGAGCTTTCTGCCTCCCGGGCTAGCCTCCGTCCTTTCGGCATCGACATGTCTGAGAACGTGGACGCAACGAACCTGCAACTGAAGCTCGAAGGATTGGCAGGTGCAGTCTGGGCTGCGTCCTCAGTTCTGTGAGCAGGTTGAATATAGAGCATATGTGCACACGCAGGAGCTTTGGAGATGTGCAAGTGCGGCTTGCCTAGGTCATGCCATTTCCATGCAACATGCAGGCACGATCTAGCAGCCGAGAGGTCATCACGGACACACAAGGCCTGTGCACACGATTTGTGCAGAGTGCCTCCATGCAACTCCGACCTCATGGCCGGACTGATGCTTGTAGGAACCTGCGCGTCACACACGCAGGTTAAATCACATTGGTTCCAGTTTAGATTGGGATATGGGCTGATATGGGGTGCGAGCTCGAGGTACTTGGATCCTTCTGCGGATGGGGTTGGTGGCACTGTCAGCATCATCCTGCTGGCTCACCAGCACTTGGCATGGAAGTTGCCGATCACCTTGCAGACACGTCGCTGGTCTTGGCTTTAAGCGGCAGGTTGTCATACATGCCGGGGCTAAGACGGCATGGTTTCGGTCTGAAGGCTTCGGACAGTTCTCCCTAAATACAGCATGCTGGCCTTGCCCCTGCAGGTGCAGCATCCATATGCGCACACCTGCAAGTCGCGGCTCTGCAATGCCTGTCATTTGCATCCCTGCCGAGGTTCGGGCGCATTTCTTCGGGAAGTCTTCTGGATGGACCTTGTTCCTTTCTTGACCTATGGCTATCGCCCACGATTCGGAGACAACCGTGACTCCCAAAGACGAGCAAGGCCGGGTCCTACCAGCGCTATTGAGGAAGCCGTTTTTGAAAGCTGTTCCTGAATGACAGGCCCAGAGGCCGTAGATCGGTGGCTTTCTAAATTCTTGTGAGTGCCGACAGTTTAGGGCTTATAGGGTTTAGGGAAGTTTAGGGTTTAGGGTTTAGAGGCCGATCTTTCGACAGGCGCGGTGCTTTTGCCACTTCGCCAGAAATCGCGAGCAGTAGCAAGAACCAGCTCTATAGACGTACTCTTCTCGTCTCAGGTACCACGAGGGTGATGAAGTCGTCATCGTACGATGGCGCAGAAGGCTCAACGAGGAGCAGCTCTTCTCTGAACGCCTCAGCCCCCAGTTCTGCTAAGACGCTCAATGCTGAATGCATTGCATAGCGACATTCCACAAACTAACCCTCGGATCGTACAACTCATATCCTAAGCCCAAAGGGTCCATGTACCTCAGTATAGCCTTTGGCTTCGAGGGCTTCCGAGTTTGGGAATTTCTTAAAGGACAAGCTGTAGACTTTACCGGTACATGGACCCTCGAAAGAAGCTTAAACTCGCTCCGACCGGAATCGTCTCTTCTGCAGGACGACCAGCCTGGAGGGATGACAGACACCTGGATCTCATTTTGGATTTGGATGTGTAGCGATTATGGGCTGATAGTGTTCAGTGTAGGATTTATGGCCGCTCGGACTTGCAGGGCGTAGGGGCTTTGGGCATTTGTGTTTCGCAAGGCGTAACTAGCAGTTTAAGTCGCTTTTTGGGTTCTGCGTGACACCGAAATGTACACACGAACCGAACCTACCTCGAGCCCTCTCTTCTTACTCCTATAACATCCCTAAACGACTCGTAGTTTACGGTAGCTTGAAACCTTGAGGACTGAACTGCAAAATGAGAGGCTTCAGAACCCCTATAGTACAGTTGAGCAGAGGGC
The DNA here is from genome assembly GCA_905231915.1 of Symbiodinium necroappetens. Lineage (NCBI taxonomy): Eukaryota > Dinophyceae > Suessiales > Symbiodiniaceae > Symbiodinium > Symbiodinium necroappetens. The sequence goes on along the minus strand of CAJNJA010009426.1, from coordinate 9,954 downwards.
CTTTTTCAAGATACTCCCGTGTAGAAAGCCCTTCAGGATCAACGTGTGCGAAGCGAAAGCGCCAACCGACGGAGCTGCAGCCGTGGGCGGAGCAGCAGTCGGGGGCGCCGTGATCGGAGCCGGTGAGGCGCACGGTGGCCCCACAACGAGAACTTATTGTCTACTAGTCTACGTGCACGCTTTATGTCGGTACATGGCTTTGCATGTGTATATCCGCATCGGTGTCTGTCTGTGCTTTTCTTTTGCGTAAACTAACCTGTGTTTCCTTCACCAAACCTGAGATCATAAGATGTTTTCGATCATGGGGAACCGACGTTGCTTAGACACTCGGCGTTCTGTCACAATGCCACTTCTGTTCCGGGACATGGGATGGAGTTTCCGGATCGTTTGCACCGTCGCAGCACCATCCGTGAACAGCTTCAGCCGTTCATGGCTTACGATGGTATGTGATAGTTTCAGGTTCAATGGGGAAGCCAACCGCATGTTTTGCAGATCCGTCCGCGCTAGGCCACGCAAGGGCTCCCACTCCAGGTGGGCAAGGACACTTTGGCTCTCAATCGTACGACTGTACCTTACGGACGAAATGACCCTTAAAAGTAGGGGCCCTGTACCCTTTTTCTGTGGAGCCCTACATGGTATAGGAGCCCTAAACCCTTTTGGGGTTCATTTCGTCCTTAAGGTATGGATGTTACGTCCGACCATCGGGTCGATACAACTTTGAAAGCTGCCTTCCGAGACTGTCGGGGGTAGTCAAGTGCTGCGGCGATGCTCCAGTCATGTCTGTAAAAACTACAGTAAGATACCGTAGGTTTTCATATTACAATGACGAATGCTGCCGGACCGCTGCTCGTGCTAATCGCTTGCCAAGAAAGTGGCCCTTTCTGTAGACATGCCAGCCCGCTGCCTGCAGCCGAGCAACGAAGCCTTCCCAGTTTAGACTTACCTTGATGATTGAGTTGCCTTGTTAAAACCGTCACGATGTATGCCACAATCCGGCTTGCGCGGCCTGGCGCATGTTGCAGACATCGGCTGTTCTTGGCACTCGAGGTATAACGGTATAACTTATGGCTCAGTTTCTCAGCGCACTGCATCACCGGAAGGCCCTCTGATCCTGCCGGGAGCGTTGCTCTCGGATGCAGGCGTCTCAAGTTGCTACCATCTGAGACGTCTACATCCAACAGAGCTGATGCAGCTGCAGCTACTTCCACCCTGGCCTGCCTGGGTCGAATTTCGTGTTTAACACTCCGAGCGCGGGAGCTGTCGGTGTTGGTTTGGGAGGTTTAGCTGAGGGCTATCGGTTTAGGAAACTTACAAATAGGTAATCGGAAATCCTGTATGCTTGGAAATACTTGCCCCCAGCGCGTGTTTTTATCAGGATTGAATAGTGCTTGTGAGAGCTGCTCGAAGAGGCTGGTGGGCTTGAACAGACATGATGTTCTCAGCAATTCTTGCATCACGATCTGGTCGTTAGCTCTGCTTGTGCATACGAACACGGCCCAACGGAGCACAGCAAGCCTCATTGAAGTATCAGCCTGAGGAGAAACTCAAAAGCAGAATTTGCCTTGCCTTGTCTGCTGACTTCAGCAAAGCATCCTTTGTCTGAGGCGCCCTCTCTGCTGGCGACGCTCACTGACCTTGTACAGGTTTCTTCAGCCTTACACCATGAGCAAGTTCCAGTCCAGTGATCGTGGTAGCCATCTCCCCTCCCCAAGAAGTAGTCAGCACTTGGTTTCACAGCTGCCGCTGCACGCTTTGGATGTCTGGCCAATGCCAGTCCGATGATTCGTTCGTGTCCGTGCGCAGTCTTTCGGTCACGCTCTTTGAAACAGTCTGCGGGGCCCTGCAAAGGCTCACCGCAGCCGAATAAATTTGCTACGACAGACAGAGGGAGGGAAGGAAAGCAGTCAGAGCCCAACGCCATGCTAATCCCTACACCCTAAACTCTAAACCCTAAACCCTACACCCTAAACCCTAATCCCTAAACCCTATAATCCCTAAACCCTATGCATCGTCATGCATCTTCGCTCGGAATCCTGAGCTTTGAGTTGATCCTCGTCCTTGTTTCTGACATCAGGCGCCCAGTGGCCCTTCAGAGGCGTTTAAAAGCACCTTGAGTCTGGCAGCCCGTTCAGGCTTTATCTGCTGCCTGTTTTGCAAACTTGCAGACTGAGCTATGGCTAGTTGAGTCGGATGCATCTGTAGTATCATGTGATAAATCCAATAAAACCGATCAGCGAAAGTGTGATATGATGCTTGTAAATATTCATGCATCGTGCTTCCTCTGCGGCCTTTTTTTGATTTGCACCAGTGTACGAATCGACTAACGACGATAGGTTGCCCTGTTGAGGGCTGTGGCGGGCACACTGCCAACAGCCTAAACCATATAGAGTCATGCAGCCCTGAGCCAAAACCCTGAAACAAGGCACAAGGAATCAGGTTCCCCTAATTACACCCAAACCTCAAACCCCAAACCCTCATCCCCACAACTTAAACCCATAGCAAAAAATCTTACCCTTCACCTTGAACCCTAAATCCTCAACCTTAAACCCTAAACCCTAAAGCCTGAACCCGAAACCCTAAACTGTACACCTCAAGCCCAAAGCCCAACCCCTAAACCCTAAACCCTGAACCCTAAACCCTAAAGAAACTCATAGCCTAAACCCTAAACCTTGAACCCAAAGCCAAACGATTTGCCCCCTTCGCTGCTGGCTCAGTTGCAGCCCTACACAGCCTCCAGTCCGGGAGCTTCCAGTTGCACAGGCCAGAGCCCCTTCTTTTTTTTTTTTTTGTTTTTTTGGGTTTTGGGGTTTAGGGTTTTGGGTTTAGGGTTTAGGGTTTAGTTTGTCGGAGGGCTTGTATTGGGGGCTCATGCAGTTTTTAGAGGGGTTGATCGTGTGTGGATTCTGTTTGGTGTTCTTTTTTTTTTTGGAGGGGCTGGTGGAGGGTGGGAAGGTTGAGGTTGAGGTCTTCAAGACAATTCCAGGGTTCAAAGCTCCATGATGCCTATGATAGGCTTCTAAAGGATGTACTGTAGGCTTGATGGAGGGCTTATGGTTATTGAACCTCGGAAAATCAACGACCGACACCTCCCGATATCCTACGTAGAATGCGCAATGGATGCAATCCACTTCCCAGAGTTCAATATTGATTCAATATCGACAGATTCTGACTTCGAAGCCTTGGAGGCAAATGGGAGTTGAGATCCGGTAGTCCGAACCCCACCTACAGCAACTGAGGTCGCTCTTGATGACCCAGGCATAAGACTAAGATAGCACTGTATTACACACTTTAGCCTTGACAGGGCTCCGGCAGTGGTGTTGTATGATACACTATGTGTAGTTACATGGCATAAACCCCTAAGCCCCTAAGAAGCCCTAAACAGTAAACTGTTCAACCCGAAGCCTTCACCCTAAACCCTAAACCTTAAACCCTAAAACCCTAAACCTTCTTTGGAGGCCATGGCGCAGGATTTGTCAAATCCGGAAGCTCCGGGCTGGCCAAGCGACTGGGAGAAGGTGGCTTGGGCCCCGAGCTCTCGAAGCGTAGCCCGTGAAGCCCCTAGCTACGTGTTTAGGGCTGGCTGCACATGATGGTATCCCTTGAGATTTTCTATTCAAGCTTAACTCTTTTAACTACACTATAAAATGCCCCTCAAAACCCCGTTCGAAAAATCAAAATTCCAAAGGCGAAAGATTTAAAATCTACTCCACGCTCTCACTATGCTTCCCTTATATTCGTTAAAGAGGTAGGTCTTGGGTGATTCAAGTAGGGCTGCTTAGACAAGGAGTCTGGTACAATCTTCTTATAGTCGTTAAAGAGGTATGTTGGGGGGTTCAAAAAAAGCTGCGTAGACACGGAATCCGCTGCAGCCGTTTGAACCGGTTGTGCTTTCGCCTTCGGCTAGTAGCTTCGATGTAGGAAGAGGAGCTTGACTTAGCACCCTCCACAACGTGGGGTTCTCAAAGCTTTGTTGGCAAGATTGTGGCAGGCCATTTTGTCCAAAAGTCTGTACCCATAGGCCCCTAAGTAGTTCCTTTGGGATTACCTTATAGGATTCTAAATATAAACCATATAGAACTACTTAGGGGCCTATGGATAGGTTATTGCTGTTAATGGCTTGGGGAACCATGGCCAAGTGGGTTTTTCGTTCTTTGCATGCTCGGCTCCTACCAGCATATATACCTAGGGTCCCGTCTTCGTCTTCGGTCCCCAAAATTAGTGCGGCACCCTTATCCCCAAAAGGGACCCTCATTTAGAGAACATGTAGGTCCTGCCGCAGGCATTGCGACGCCTTCTTAAGCTCCCTTCCGTAGAGCGGCAAGAGCAGCAAAGGAAGTGGAGCGCCCTTGCTGTGACTTAGGGGTCTAAACCCTATAAACCTAAACCCTGAACGCTAAAACCCTAAACCCTAGGGGTTTAGGGTTTAGGATCTCCACCGAAAATTTGGGGTTTGGGGGCCTGCGTGGGTGGGGTTGAGGGTACAAGGTCCACTCGTGTTTGAGGTTCAGGGGTTGAGGGGATAGAGGTTTGGAGATCCAATGCTCCGACTATCTGCAGCCGTGCAGCGGTAGCATCTCAAAGGAAACCCCAAGCCCTGAATACAAGGCATTGTCTGAGCAGCTTTCCAAATGGCGATTTCATTACTTGTAGGCACTGTGTGTATATTTAGAATCCTATAATGTAATCCCAAAAAGGAACTACTATGCAGCCTATGAGTAGCTATTGCTTGCTTGTAGACCCCTTTCAGATCCACGTAGATTCCCCTCAGATCCGAACTACTTAGATGGGAGCCCAAAGCACCTACTCTTGAGCTGCAAGCCACACAGTCTTGCAGCCGCTTCCGAGGATGATCCGGTACGCACCGTAGATCTGCCTTCAGTGAATTACAGCACTAGAAGTGGGTTTTTTGTGTTCGGAAGCGCAGATTCGAGATGTAATGATGATGCTTACAATGGCTGTCGGGTACCCCTCGGCTCGCTGGTTGCTAGTCTTGATTTGGGGTATTCGTTGTTCTCTCTCTCTCTCTCTCTCTGTGTCTCTCTCCCTCTTCTGTGTCTCCCTTGTTGCTTTCCCCTTCCTTCTTTAAAGGATTAGATATACACCAATTGAAGACCGACCGAGTGTCCGACGGACCGAACCCGACCGATCCCGACCGACCGACCAACCGACCGACCTACCTATAATATATAGTTTAGGGTTTGGGGTTTAGGTTTACGGTTTAGGGTTTTGGGATTACATCTACGACTTACTTACATGCCACAAGCCCAGGTGCCACAATCGACACGCTCCAGCCAAAGGAGCGCTGGATGATCGAGCTTCCCAGCAGCAGTTGTCTTTTCGCGAAATTCGGGTTCCCTGGAGTTCAATGACGAAGACACGCTCGTCTCAGCGCAGTCGAAGTTACCCCTAAACTTTAAACCCTAAACCCCAAACATTGCTTGTTGTGAAGTGAAATGTCCACCTTCTGCCATTCGGGGGTGGCCCCCTCCTCTCTCTGCTCGCCCTCCGTATGTTATGTACATGTATATATATATATGTATATATATATACATGCATGCATAGAGAGAGACATGGAGAGAGAGAGAGAGAGAGAGAGCAAGAGAGAGAAACAGAACCCCCCGGTGCAGGTGTGTATGTATACAGGGTTGCTGCTTTAGAGCTCGCACCACGTCGGATCTGGAATGGGGTTTGGGAGTTTTCTTCGTCGGCTCGGGCCACGCATGGCTCTAAAGAGCTCCTTTCTCCAAAATGGCCCAGTTCTTGGCTACTTGAGTTTTGTGTAGGAGGTAGGTATCTGTGGAGTATACGATGATTGGGCATGTGGAATGTGGACCCCAAAGGCACGACGTTTTCCGAACCTGAGCGAGATTGGGCCCACAGTGCCGCGGTACTAGACACTCAACTTAGGTGCCATTCCGTTGATGGATACAATCCCGCCGTATGATCATTAGGGAATACACCGTAAATTTCATAGTTTCGGGTACATAGCGTCATGCCTGATGCTATCGACCAGCAGTACATCGTGACGAAGATTAGTTGTTCAGGTTTACAGTTCCCCATCATCGGTCGAACATTCACCAGGACTGCTTCACCAAAGTGCACCAACCTCGACTCCCAATGCTAAACTTCAAGTCGTCACACCTCGAGATCTGCAACCTAAAGCCCCTGTAAGCCGAGGCAGCTGAAGGAGATGGAGAGGCCTGGGCCGGGTGGATGAGGGGCTCAGTCAGATTTACCAGGACCTCCCTCCCCCAAGTGCCCTACGAGTGGGTATTCAGGGTCTACTAGAGAGTAGCTGGGGGTCTCGATGGGGTTGAGGGTTTACGACCCGAGGGTGACAAAAGATAACGGAAGTCGGTATCCGAAGGGTACTCTGAACTTCACCTATAGTCTCCGTTGTAGTTTTTTTTGGTTGAACCAAGTTTATAATCAGAATCCTATAAGGTAACCCCACAAAGGAACGACAACGGAGACTATAGGTAGGTTAGACTTCAGGGTCTCCCGTTCTGGTTCTCCCTGTGGGATTCACAACAGTTGCTTGCCTTGTTTTAGGGTTTAGGGTTTCAGGAATTAGGGTTTGGGAGGATTCCAAGGAACGGTCTTGGGGGTTGCTAGTGACTGCAAGTGTTGGATCGGCTTCCTCGATGAGTCTGAAGGGGCCCCGAAGACAAGGCAATACAGGTCCCATGTAAGCCCGGCATAGAAGTTTAGTGCGCAGTAGGGTTTCAGCTATCTGGGGATAAGTATACCAAAAGCTCGGAAAGTCTAGTCGAATCTTTCCGACGACTGGGATGTGTTCGAGGGTGGATATTGGCGCCCTTTGTTGCCTGAGGAGGATCTCTGATATTAGTGTCCCTGTGTAGGGGCCCCAAGAGTACAACTTCTTGTAGTAAGGATCCCACGAGGGACCCAGTGTTGATGTTCTACCCATAGGCCCCTAAGTAGTTCCTTTTTGGGCTTCCCTTATGGGATTCTGAATATGAACCATAAAAAGGAACTACTTAGGGGCTTATGGGTAGGTTCTTGGTTTTCAAGGCTCGACTTTCAACTTGCGGCTACCCCCAGGTCTGGCGACAGGGGTCTTTGGACACTGCGCTAAGCCGGCTCGGAGTACAGGCAATCGCAAGGTCCTTTTGATTGAATGCTTATGCCCAGAAGCTGAAAGCCCGAAGGACCCAAGTCCCGAGCAGTGAATTTAAAGTTAGACTTGAGACACCCATTTCTTGTTGACGCACTCCTTGCAGGAAGCTATGCCTCTTCATTCCTAGGCTGTAAAGCTTCGTTGTCTGAAATCTTCTACTTGCTCAGGCGGCTTCACCGTGACCGGGAGGACGGGAGCAAGACTGTCGTCGCCTTGACGTGGATGATTGTCCCTAAAGTTGGCAAAAAGCCTAAAGTTTGCCAAAACCCTAAAGTTTCCGAAAACCCTACTGTTTCCTAAAACACTAAAGTTTCCCGAAAGTTTGGGGCTGTCGTGGTGGGATCTCCGTTGGTGCCTAGCTGGCCAGGGCATTGCAGGATCCGATGCCCAGGCCTCTGTCTATACATCACTCCACATTTCTGCTTACGCTTTCTATTCGATGAGGTTGGATGCATGTGTACAGATTATCTAGATTCCCAAGGGCTCCAAGTATGCAAAAGGTACCCACTTTGGGGCCTAAAGTCCATAAATAGGACCTACTTTGGGCTATTTGGAGCCCTAGGGTTTGCTCTTCCAGACTCTCGAAGCCCTCAAGCATCCAGGAGCTGCGCAGCAGGTCGGACATGGATCCTGGGCTGGCGCAGCAAACGCAGCCCAATTACACAAGGCTTCCACCTTTTCCTTGTCCAACCGTAAAGCCACACTAAGCTATTCAAGATCCCCGAACCCTTAGTCTAATCAGTGAGGCCCCTCGTCAAACAACTCAAGTCCGCGGGATAAAATCCCTATATATCTCCTTTAAAACTCACCCCACACTGTGAGGAGCTTCGAAGTGATCGAGTCGACAGGTTCAACAGAACCCCCCGAGTGCCCTCATATTATAGAGCCCTTATTGGGGGGTCTGGGTAGGGTTGATGGTTTATGGGTTTAGGTGTCGTGGAAGTTGTTGCGTTCAGGCGTTGCTGTATACGTCTCAGCTCGGAGGGTGATTCCTGCAGTCTCGCTACATCGTTCCATTGTGACTGACTGCGACTGAAGATGACGAAATCGTGGTTGTTGCATGTTGGCATAGTCACTCCTTTTTCTGAGTAGTCCTTCTGCCCTCCTCCACCTCCTGCTCCACCGTGCAACAACATATGACACCCTCCAGACAGAAGCAAGCGTAGAACATTCCTTTCAAGTAGGCCCAGCAGCAAGCGCCTGCAGCAAACGCTCAACGTTCCCAAAATGTTTTCGCAAACCATAAACCGCCCAGACTTCGGGCCTAACCCCAAGAATCCGTAAACCTACTTCGGTAGCCCGTACACCTTCAGTGCCCTTGCGACACTGTTCGGAGGTCCTGGAGAAGCAGAATGCTGGAGTTTGAAGAGGACACAGGGGTGAGAGTTGTGGTGCAGTCTATAGGGCACAGATCGCCGATTCAGGGTGGAGATGTGAGGGCATGAGCGGGATATGGCAAGACAGCAACAGCCCTAAACCCAAAACCCTAAACCCTAAACCTGTAACAGAGCTTGTCCATCTTTTTCCCCATTTAGGCCGGGAGAGTGCTACGGGACAGGAGTCTCTGCTGCTCTCAACACTTGCCCCTGCTGCAACAAGTCACCGTAGGTATGTGTAGATGCTACGCACCAGAGCCTTGTTGCAAAAGTGACGGCACCACTATCCCAAAGGGTCCAAGTACCATTATAGTAGCTACTTGGTGGCTATTTGGGCCCCCAAAGTACATACTATACTAGTTAGTAGTACTTGGACCCTTTGGGTATGTTACAGGGACCATCGCCTTGCTTCAGAGGCGTAGTCAGAAACGCAGGATCCTTGTTTCAGGCCAAAGGTCAGAGGCAGGGATGTAGGGTTTGCGGTTGAGGGTTTTTGATGCTATACCGGATTTAGTGCGGTTCGGGCCTTTTTTGTTTGGGCTTGGGATGCGCGCTTTCGGTTCAGAGCGTGTCAGGAGATGCGGAACGGGGGACGTCGAAGGAGACGTCGAAGGAGGTTTGCCATGAACTCTGCACGGTTAAGGGTTTAGGACTACTTACAGTCTTCCGACCCCTGCGTTAGGGTGGCTGTCCTGAGCTTGCTTGAACATGCACCTGCATCTTCGTAATTACGTCGCTCGACAGCAAAAGTAAGGTATTCAGTTAAGTCTTAGAGTTTAGGAAGGTTGCGCATACATTCATGCATACATACATACATAGATACATACATACCTACATACATACATACATACATACATACATACATACATACATACATACATGAGTACATAAATACATACATACATGCATGCATGCATGCATGCATGCATGCATGCATGCATGCATACATATCTATACCCTTATATATATATATATTTATTTATTTATTTATATACACACATACATACATACATCCCTACATGCCTGCATGCATGCATGCATGCATGCATGGGTACATACATACGTACCTGCATACATACATGCATGCGTACATATCTATGCATACATACATACATACATACATACATACATACATACATACACACATACATACATACATACATACATACATACATACATACATACACGTTACAACGTTATATACACACTCTTACATCGATAACCAGAAACACTGAACACAAACACATAGATCATTCATTACGTGCTAGACATGTGTATGTATATACATACTTAGTATTTAACGAGAGCGGGAGACAGAGAGAACAACAGCAGAACAACAGAGTTGAAAGACAGAGAGGGAGAGAGAGGGAGGGAGGGAGGGAGGGAGGGAGAGAGAGAGAGGGAGGGAGGGAGAGAGAGAGAGAGAGAGAGAGAGGG